>CM062818.1:1935122268-1935417268 GCA_031772625.1 Pinus tabuliformis | reverse complement strand
TTCTATGGCTAATTGTAATGACAAAATTTCACATTCAATAGGTAACACTGCTTCCAAACTATAGACCAGTTGAAAAGGAGTGAAACCAGTCGATGTTTTCACTGAGGTCTGATATGCCCAAAGTGCTGAAAATAGCATGGTATGCCAATTTGACTTATGAATACCAATGATTCGTTTGATCATAGTGACTAAAACTTTATTGATAGCTTCAACCAGACCATTAGCCTGCGGGTAATACGAAGTATAACTATCATGGCACAGGCCAAGTTGATCTGTCAGTTTAGTCATCATGATATTTCGAAAGTGACTTCCATGATCAATAATAATAGCTTTAGGAACACTGAATCTAGCAATTATATGATTGAATACGAAAGTTGCAGCAGTCTTTCCGTCTGCCGAAAATGTAGGCATTGCCTCTGCCCACTTAGTAAAATAATCTACCGCTAGGATAATATATGCATGCCCCTCGGTCGAGTGAGGTTTTGATCCAGGTGGATATTGGTGGCCACCTGCCAAGTCCACCTGGACCCCCACCATTGTCTTTCTCAGCATTTTCAGTTTCCTTAATTGTAGCACAACTTACTATTTTTAGCAGTTTTTCGGGTCCTGAACTTCCGGAGCCGTTTTGAGGCCCTAAACGACGTTTTTTGGGGAATCCGGGGCAACATGGGTCCATGGAATGGACCGATGTTGCCTGTTCCAACAATGATAGTGCTCGGATAGATCTTTCTAATGAGCTATTGTACGCGTCAAACGGAGATCATATGCCAAAGTTACGACCCCGGGAAGTTGATGTACCAATTTACCCCAAACGGGGCCCACAGTTTGGCGTTTCATCTCCTAGGGTTAGGTTTTGGAATGTTAAGGGTTTTCCATTGTTTCTCAACAATAAATAGGCCTTCGAGCCTCATTGTAACACAGTTCAGAGGCATGTAGCCATCACATCTCTTCTCAGAGATAAGCTACCATCGCCCTAGCTGGTTTATTTCCATTTCTGGTTGTAAGCATATTTCAGTATTTTCCATTAATGAAATGAAGTATTATTTCCGCTGCATCTTTGTGTATATGGTTATCTCTGTAATTTGTTGCGTTCCTGTTTAAATCCGGATCAGTGGTATCAGAGCGGTCTGCTTTTTCTCTGTTTTTCTTTGCATGTCCCCAACAAGGTCGGGATATAAGGAGTTAGGGCTTGAACTGGTTGAACCTTTGCAAGACCAGCCTCGCAAATCCCGACGGCCTCCCATGGCGGACGAGAAGAAAGACGAGGGGGCAGGAGATCCCATCAAAATCTTGCTCGAAGAAGCCCTCGAGCGACAACGGAACGCGATGATGGACAGCTTTGCCCAGATCCTTCAGCGGCTACCCAGAAGCGGCGCATCGGCTTCCAGCAGCTACTCTGGAAACGCCACACCCTTTAAGGTACAAGTTAATTTTGAAATCCCCATATTCGAGGGTCAGATAGACGCAGATGCCGTAGATAAATGGTTAAATCTGCTAGAGGGTTATTTTTCTGTTCATGAATTTTCGAGTCGGGAAAAGATTGTTTTTGCTCTTCTCAAAGCAGCCCCCCACGTCAAGGACTGGTGGGAAACCTACTGCGAGCAGAAGGATGAAAGTACTGGCTCACTATTTTCAGCCGCACCCACCTGGGATTCGTTCCGGGATGCCATCAAGGAGCAGTACTACCCTGTCGGAAGCTATGAGGATGAATACATAAAGTGGACCACGCTGCGGCAGGGAAGGGACCAAGACGTGCCGGAGTTCACCAATCTTTTCCATACCCTTCGCACAAAGTTGGGTATCAAGGATTCGGAGCAACATTTGATACTCAAATACCGTGGCTGCCTGCACAAGTACATCCAGGAAGAAATACAATTCCTAAACATCCCCTCGCTCGGCGCAGCATACCGATATGCCGTCAAGGTCGAGCAGAAGTTTAAACAAAAGAAGCGAGACTTTGGATCTGCGAATCCAAAGCAGGGGAAAGGTGCCCCTAAACCACAGAACAAAGGACAAAGCCAAGGCGGGACAGCCCAAGACAACCAGCCGAAGCTGCAAGCAAAGAACAACGCCGCGAAGCCGAGAAAGGACACTGGAAAATGGTGCGAGTTCCATAAGAGCTCCACTCACAACACAAGTGAGTGTCGGGCCAAGCAGTCACTGGTGGCTGAGCTAAAGGTTTCAGAATCAGATGCATGTTCCGACTCTGAGTCAGAACCCGATAAGGGGTATGAAAAAGGGAAGCAGATCATTGATGCGGATCCCAGCGCCACTGTTGCTACCGCAAAGATCCAGAAAAATGAACCCGAAGATCCAGAGGAGGAGGAGCGTCTCTTCCACTCCCAGATGTGGGTAAAGGGCTCCCCGATACAGTTCATTGTTGATAGCGGGAGTCAAAAGAACCTCATTTCGGCAGAGGTCGTGAAGCGGTTGGGCTTACCGACCACAGCACATCCACAACCATACACCATTGGGTGGCTTCACCAAGGACGAGATCTTCGCGTGAGCCAGCAGTGTCGCCTTCCATACAACATCAAGCCCTTCACGGATGAGGTATTGTGTGACATTGCTCCCCTTGAAGTTTGTGATGTATTACTAGGACAACCATACTTGTGGAAGCGACATGCTGTGTATGAATCAAGGCCCCGTGCTGTTATTATTACATTGGGAAATAAGTTGTTCAGGATACCAGAGGTAGCACCACCTGCCGCCATCTCTTTGATTACTGCAAAACAATGCAGTAAGATCATTTCCAAAACCAGGAAATTTGTTTTCCTGATGATACGCCCTCAAGGAAAGAAGAAGACAGTGGCCGCGGCCTCCAAACGGGGTCCCTCTGCACGACAACTACAGATGGACAAGATTGTGGAGGAGTACGAGGACATCTTCACCTCCCCGGCAGGGGTTCCTCTGCACTGTCAAGTCAAGCACTCCATCGATCTGACCCCAGGTGCGCCGCTACCCAATGGACCAATTTATCGGCGCTCCGTTCTGGAGAACAATGAAATCAAGAGGCAGATTCAGGAGCTCCTGCAGAAAGGTCACATCCGTCCGAGTTCATCGCCCTGTGGGAGCCCGATCGTGTTGGTACAGAAGAAGGATGGGACGTGGAGACTCTGTATTGACTATCGGGCGCTGAACAAGATCACTGTCCGTAATAGGTACCCGATCCCGCGGATTGATGACCTCCTAGACCAACTAAAGGGGGCGAAATATTTCAGCAAGATCGATCTGAAGTCAGGATATCACCAGGTACCAATCGAACCCTCAGATGTGTGGAAGACTGCCTTCAAATCCAAGGAGGGCCTCTTCGAATGGTTGGTCATGCCTTTCGGATTGACGAATGCTCCTGCAACCTTTATGAGGCTAATGGATGACATCTTGCGGCCATTCACCAACTCCTTTGTAGTAGTATACTTGGATGACATTCTGATCTTCAGCCAGAGTTGGGAAGAGCACCTCCACCACATCCGACAGGTTCTCCAAACACTGCGGCAACACAAGCTATGTGCCAATTTGGAGAAATGCACTTTTGGCATGACCAGGTTCAGTATCTGGGATACATCATTGATGAACAGGGGGTGCATGTCGATCCAGCCAAGGTCCAAGTCATTCGGGATTGGCCCTCTCCAACCACTCTAACAGAGCTCCGCAGCTTTCTAGGTCTTGCCAACTTCTACCGCAGGTTTGTGTTGGGTTTTCTCATATTTCTTGGCCCTTGAGTCAAGTCACCAAGGGCGGGGCGAAAGCAAAATTCTTTTGGTCTGAATCTCAACAGAAGGCATTCAGGGAGTTGAAGGATCGCCTCTGCACGGCACCAGTGCTCGCGTTACCAGATTTACAACAACCATTTGAGGTCGAGACAGATGCCTCTGACTATGCTATTGGGGCAGTCCTTACTCAACATGGACATCCAGTGGCATATCACAGTGAAACACTTTCAGACACAGTCCGGAAGTACCCCACTTATGATAAAGAGATGTATTCCATTGTACAGGCCTGCCGACAATGGAAGCATTACATTTTGGGGAAGGAAACGGTCATCCACACAGACCACCGACCTCTGCAGTTCATACAGACCCAAGGGAAATTGCAGAATGATCGCCATCAGAAGTGGTCTACATACCTGCAACAGTTTCACTTGAATATCAAGTATAAAAAGGGCAGCACCAATAATGTTGCAGATTGCCTCAGTCGACCACCGATCATGGCGCTAACCACCGTGCTCAACTCTTGTGGGCACGAGACTTCTGATTGGCCACTTCTCTACAAAAGCGACCCAGAATTCGGCCACACATACCAGACACTCTTGGAGGGTCGGCAGGTTGCAGATTTTCACCTCCAGGATGCCCTATTATGCCACCTCGGTCACCTTTGTGTTCCTTCAAGCGAGCGTGCCAAGATGATTTGGGAAGCACACTACAGTCGGGCTGCTGGGCATTTCGGGGTCGAGAAAACAGTGGCAGTACTGCAAAATTATTTCTATTGGCCGAATCTTCGACAGGATGTTGGGAAGTACATCCGATCATGTACTGCCTGTGCCATTGCCAAACCGACCATTAAGAAGCAAGGCCTCTATACCCCGTTGCCTACCCCTAGTCGACCTTGGGAATCCATCTCCATGGATTACATGTCAGGCCTTCCTTCCACTAAGCATGGAAATGACTGTGTTTTTGTGGTCGTCGACAGGTTCTCAAAGATGGCCATTATGATGGCCTGCAAGAAGAATATCACAGCAGAAGCCACTGCTAAACTCTTCTTTGAACGAGTGTGGGTGCACTTTGGGATCCCACAGTCTATCATCTCAGATCGGGACAGTCGGTTTCTCAGCACATTTTGGTCCAGTCTCTGGTCAATGCTGGACACCAAACTCACGAAGTCCACAGCCTTCCATCCTCAAACTGATGGCCAGACAGAGGTTGTCAATAGGATGATTGTGCACATTCTGCGCATGTATAACTCAAAGCATCCACGCACATGGGACGAGAGCCTCCCCTATGTTCAGCACAGCTACAACCGAGCTCTTCACAGCTCCACTGGCCATAGCCCTTTTCAGGTGGGTTTGGGATTCCAGCCACTATGCCCCATTGATGTGGCCATGCCACTTGCAGCTACTCACATGAATTCAGCTCATGTCCAGTCCGAAACAGATAAGGCCACCAGCTTCATTGAGCGCATCCAACATATTCGCCAGCAGGTCCATGACATTCTTGAGAAATCAAATGCCAAGTACAAGCAGCGACATGATCAACATCGGGTGCCACACAAGTTTCAGGTGGGCGACAAAGTCTGGTTGCATTTGCAAAAGGAACGCCTTACTGGAGCCTATCGGAAATTGAGACCACTCCGATATGGTCCTTACACCATTACTAAGGCTATGGGAGACAATGCATTTGAGCTCAGCATTCCCCCATTCCTTGGCCTGCACCCAGTGTTCAATGTGGACCGCCTTCGGCCATACTTTCCACCATTGCTAGACACATCCGACATTGCAGAACAGCTCAAACCCACAGAATTAAATCCAGATTGCATGGAACAAGCTGCAACTGATCGGATCATGGACACACAGATCAAGAACACTCGCCAACAGAATATCCAACTGTATCGAGTTGTCAAAGCAGGCCAACTCCTTCAGCAGGGCAAGTGGCTCACCAGGGAACAAGTTCAGCAGAAGTTTCCTCATCTCATGGAGGAGCTCAACGCAATGGGGACCATTGCTTCCTAAGGGGGGAGGAATGATCCAGGTGGATATTGGTGGCCACCTGCCAAGTCCACCTGGACCCCCACCATTGTCTTTCTCAGCATTTTCAGTTTCCTTAATTGTAGCACAACTTACTATTTTTAGCAGTTTTTCGGGTCCTGAACTTCCGGAGCCGTTTTGAGGCCCTAAACGACGTTTTTTGGGGAATCCGGGGGCAACATGGGTCCATGGAATGGACCGATGTTGCCGTTCCAACAATGATAGTGCTCGGATAGATCTTTCTAACGAGCTATTGTACGCGTCAAACGGAGATCATATGCCAAAGTTACGACCCCGGGAAGTTGATGTACCAATTTACCCCAAACGGGGCCCACAGTTTGGCGTTTCATCTCCTAGGGTTAGGTTTTGGAATGTTAAGGGTTTTCCATTGTTTCTCAACAATAAATAGGCCTTCGAGCCTCATTGTAACACAGTTCAGAGGCATGTAGCCATCACATCTCTTCTCAGAGATAAGCTACCATCGCCCTAGCTGGTTTATTTCCATTTCTGGTTGTAAGCATATTTCAGTATTTTCCATTAATGAAATGAAGTATTATTTCCGCTGCATCTTTGTGTATATGGTTATCTCTGTAATTTGTTGCGTTCCTGTTTAAATCCGGATCAGTGGTATCAGAGCGGTCTGCTTTTTCTCTGTTTTTCTTTGCATGTCCCCAACAAGGTCGGGATATAAGGAGTTAGGGCTTGAACTGGTTGAACCTTTGCAAGACCAGCCTCGCAAATCCCGACGGCCTCCCATGGCGGACGAGAAGAAAGACGAGGGGGCAGGAGATCCCATCAAAATCTTGCTCGAAGAAGCCCTCGAGCGACAACGGAACGCGATGATGGACAGCTTTGCCCAGATCCTTCAGCGGCTACCCAGAAGCGGCGCATCGGCTTCCAGCAGCTACTCTGGAAACGCCACACCCTTTAAGGTACAAGTTAATTTTGAAATCCCCATATTCGAGGGTCAGATAGACGCAGATGCCGTAGATAAATGGTTAAATCTGCTAGAGGGTTATTTTTCTGTTCATGAATTTTCGAGTCGGGAAAAGATTGTTTTTGCTCTTCTCAAAGCAGCCCCCCACGTCAAGGACTGGTGGGAAACCTACTGCGAGCAGAAGGATGAAAGTACTGGCTCACTATTTTCAGCCGCACCCACCTGGGATTCGTTCCGGGATGCCATCAAGGAGCAGTACTACCCTGTCGGAAGCTATGAGGATGAATACATAAAGTGGACCACGCTGCGGCAGGGAAGGGACCAAGACGTGCCGGAGTTCACCAATCTTTTCCATACCCTTCGCACAAAGTTGGGTATCAAGGATTCGGAGCAACATTTGATACTCAAATACCGTGGCTGCCTGCACAAGTACATCCAGGAAGAAATACAATTCCTAAACATCCCCTCGCTCGGCGCAGCATACCGATATGCCGTCAAGGTCGAGCAGAAGTTTAAACAAAAGAAGCGAGACTTTGGATCTGCGAATCCAAAGCAGGGGAAAGGTGCCCCTAAACCACAGAACAAAGGACAAAGCCAAGGCGGGACAGCCCAAGACAACCAGCCGAAGCTGCAAGCAAAGAACAACGCCGCGAAGCCGAGAAAGGACACTGGAAAATGGTGCGAGTTCCATAAGAGCTCCACTCACAACACAAGTGAGTGTCGGGCCAAGCAGTCACTGGTGGCTGAGCTAAAGGTTTCAGAATCAGATGCATGTTCCGACTCTGAGTCAGAACCCGATAAGGGGTATGAAAAAGGGAAGCAGATCATTGATGCGGATCCCAGCGCCACTGTTGCTACCGCAAAGATCCAGAAAAATGAACCCGAAGATCCAGAGGAGGAGGAGCGTCTCTTCCACTCCCAGATGTGGGTAAAGGGCTCCCCGATACAGTTCATTGTTGATAGCGGGAGTCAAAAGAACCTCATTTCGGCAGAGGTCGTGAAGCGGTTGGGCTTACCGACCACAGCACATCCACAACCATACACCATTGGGTGGCTTCACCAAGGACGAGATCTTCGCGTGAGCCAGCAGTGTCGCCTTCCATACAACATCAAGCCCTTCACGGATGAGGTATTGTGTGACATTGCTCCCCTTGAAGTTTGTGATGTATTACTAGGACAACCATACTTGTGGAAGCGACATGCTGTGTATGAATCAAGGCCCCGTGCTGTTATTATTACATTGGGAAATAAGTTGTTCAGGATACCAGAGGTAGCACCACCTGCCGCCATCTCTTTGATTACTGCAAAACAATGCAGTAAGATCATTTCCAAAACCAGGAAATTTGTTTTCCTGATGATACGCCCTCAAGGAAAGAAGAAGACAGTGGCCGCGGCCTCCAAACGGGGTCCCTCTGCACGACAACTACAGATGGACAAGATTGTGGAGGAGTACGAGGACATCTTCACCTCCCCGGCAGGGGTTCCTCTGCACTGTCAAGTCAAGCACTCCATCGATCTGACCCCAGGTGCGCCGCTACCCAATGGACCAATTTATCGGCGCTCCGTTCTGGAGAACAATGAAATCAAGAGGCAGATTCAGGAGCTCCTGCAGAAAGGTCACATCCGTCCGAGTTCATCGCCCTGTGGGAGCCCGATCGTGTTGGTACAGAAGAAGGATGGGACGTGGAGACTCTGTATTGACTATCGGGCGCTGAACAAGATCACTGTCCGTAATAGGTACCCGATCCCGCGGATTGATGACCTCCTAGACCAACTAAAGGGGGCGAAATATTTCAGCAAGATCGATCTGAAGTCAGGATATCACCAGGTACCAATCGAACCCTCAGATGTGTGGAAGACTGCCTTCAAATCCAAGGAGGGCCTCTTCGAATGGTTGGTCATGCCTTTCGGATTGACGAATGCTCCTGCAACCTTTATGAGGCTAATGGATGACATCTTGCGGCCATTCACCAACTCCTTTGTAGTAGTATACTTGGATGACATTCTGATCTTCAGCCAGAGTTGGGAAGAGCACCTCCACCACATCCGACAGGTTCTCCAAACACTGCGGCAACACAAGCTATGTGCCAATTTGGAGAAATGCACTTTTGGCATGACCCAGGTTCAGTATCTGGGATACATCATTGATGAACAGGGGGTGCATGTCGATCCAGCCAAGATCCAAGTCATTCGGGATTGGCCCTCTCCAACCACTCTAACAGAGCTCCGCAGCTTTCTAGGTCTTGCCAACTTCTACCGCAGGTTTGTGTTGGGGTTTTCTCATATTTCTTGGCCCTTGAGTCAAGTCACCAAGGGCGGGGCGAAAGCAAAATTCTTTTGGTCTGAATCTCAACAGAAGGCATTCAGGGAGTTGAAGGATCGCCTCTGCACGGCACCAGTGCTCGCGTTACCAGATTTACAACAACCATTTGAGGTCGAGACAGATGCCTCTGACTATGCTATTGGGGCAGTCCTTACTCAACATGGACATCCAGTGGCATATCACAGTGAAACACTTTCAGACACAGTCCGGAAGTACCCCACTTATGATAAAGAGATGTATTCCATTGTACAGGCCTGCCGACAATGGAAGCATTACATTTTGGGGAAGGAAACGGTCATCCACACAGACCACCGACCTCTGCAGTTCATACAGACCCAAGGGAAATTGCAGAATGATCGCCATCAGAAGTGGTCTACATACCTGCAACAGTTTCACTTGAATATCAAGTATAAAAAGGGCAGCACCAATAATGTTGCAGATTGCCTCAGTCGACCACCGATCATGGCGCTAACCACCGTGCTCAACTCTTGTGGGCACGAGACTTCTGATTGGCCACTTCTCTACAAAAGCGACCCAGAATTCGGCCACACATACCAGACACTCTTGGAGGGTCGGCATGTTGCAGATTTTCACCTCCAGGATGCCCTATTATGCCACCTCGGTCACCTTTGTGTTCCTTCAAGCGAGCGTGCCAAGATGATTTGGGAAGCACACTACAGTCGGGCTGCTGGGCATTTCGGGGTCGAGAAAACAGTGGCAGTACTGCAAAATTATTTCTATTGGCCGAATCTTCGACAGGATGTTGGGAAGTACATCCGATCATGTACTGCCTGTGCCATTGCCAAACCGACCATTAAGAAGCAAGGCCTCTATACCCCGTTGCCTACCCCTAGTCGACCTTGGGAATCCATCTCCATGGATTACATGTCAGGCCTTCCTTCCACTAAGCATGGAAATGACTGTGTTTTTGTGGTCGTCGACAGGTTCTCGAAGATGGCCATTATGATGGCCTGCAAGAAGAATATCACAGCAGAAGCCACTGCTAAACTCTTCTTTGAACGAGTGTGGGTGCACTTTGGGATCCCACAGTCTATCATCTCAGATCGGGACAGTCGGTTTCTCAGCACATTTTGGTCCAGTCTCTGGTCAATGCTGGACACCAAACTCACGAAGTCCACAGCCTTCCATCCTCAAACTGATGGCCAGACAGAGGTTGTCAATAGGATGATTGTGCACATTCTGCGCATGTATAACTCAAAGCATCCACGCACATGGGACGAGAGCCTCCCCTATGTTCAGCACAGCTACAACCGAGCTCTTCACAGCTCCACTGGCCATAGCCCTTTTCAGGTGGGTTTGGGATTCCAGCCACTATGCCCCATTGATGTGGCCATGCCACTTGCAGCTACTCACATGAATTCAGCTCATGTCCAGTCCGAAACAGATAAGGCCACCAGCTTCATTGAGCGCATCCAACATATTCGCCAGCAGGTCCATGACATTCTTGAGAAATCAAATGCCAAGTACAAGCAGCGACATGATCAACATCGGGTGCCACACAAGTTTCAGGTGGGCGACAAAGTCTGGTTGCATTTGCAAAAGGAACGCCTTACTGGAGCCTATCGGAAATTGAGACCACTCCGATATGGTCCTTACACCATTACTAAGGCTATGGGAGACAATGCATTTGAGCTCAGCATTCCCCCATTCCTTGGCCTGCACCCAGTGTTCAATGTGGACCGCCTTCGGCCATACTTTCCACCATTGCTAGACACATCCGACATTGCAGAACAGCTCAAACCCACAGAATTAAATCCAGATTGCATGGAACAAGCTGCAACTGATCGGATCATGGACACACAGATCAAGAACACTCGCCAACAGAATATCCAACTGTATCGAGTTGTCAAAGCAGGCCAACTCCTTCAGCAGGGCAAGTGGCTCACCAGGGAACAAGTTCAGCAGAAGTTTCCTCATCTCATGGAGGAGCTCAACGCAATGGGGACCATTGCTTCCTAAGGGGGGAGGAATGATCCAGGTGGATATTGGTGGCCACCTGCCAAGTCCACCTGGACCCCCACCATTGTCTTTCTCAGCATTTTCAGTTTCCTTAATTGTAGCACAACTTACTATTTTTAGCAGTTTTTCGGGTCCTGAACTTCCGGAGCCGTTTTGAGGCCCTAAACGACGTTTTTTGGGGAATCCGGGGCAACATGGGTCCATGGAATGGACCGATGTTGCCCGTTCCAACAATGATAGTGCTCGGATAGATCTTTCTAACGAGCTATTGTACGCGTCAAACGGAGATCATATGCCAAAGTTACGACCCCGGGAAGTTGATGTACCAATTTACCCCAAACGGGGCCCACAGTTTGGCGTTTCATCTCCTAGGGTTAGGTTTTGGAATGTTAAGGGTTTTCCATTGTTTCTCAACAATAAATAGGCCTTCGAGCCTCATTGTAACACAGTTCAGAGGCATGTAGCCATCACATCTCTTCTCAGAGATAAGCTACCATCGCCCTAGCTGGTTTATTTCCATTTCTGGTTGTAAGCATATTTCAGTATTTTCCATTAATGAAATGAAGTATTATTTCCGCTGCATCTTTGTGTATATGGTTATCTCTGTAATTTGTTGCGTTCCTGTTTAAATCCGGATCAGTGGTATCAGAGCGGTCTGCTTTTTCTCTGTTTTTCTTTGCATGTCCCCAACAAGGTCGGGATATAAGGAGTTAGGGCTTGAACTGGTTGAACCTTTGCAAGACCAGCCTCGCAAATCCCGACGGCCTCCCATGGCGGACGAGAAGAAAGACGAGGGGGCAGGAGATCCCATCAAAATCTTGCTCGAAGAAGCCTCGAGCGACAACGGAACGCGATGATGGACAGCTTTGCCCAGATCCTTCAGCGGCTACCCAGAAGCGGCGCATCGGCTTCCAGCAGCTACTCTGGAAACGCCACACCCTTTAAGGTACAAGTTAATTTTGAAATCCCCATATTCGAGGGTCAGATAGACGCCGATGCCGTAGATAAATGGTTAAATCTGCTAGAGGGTTATTTTTCTGTTCATGAATTTTCGAGTCGGGAAAAGATTGTTTTTGCTCTTCTCAAAGCAGCCCCCCACGTCAAGGACTGGTGGGAAACCTACTGCGAGCAGAAGGATGAAAGTACTGGCTCACTATTTTCAGCCGCACCCACCTGGGATTCGTTCCGGGATGCCATCAAGGAGCAGTACTACCCTGTCGGAAGCTATGAGGATGAATACATAAAGTGGACCACGCTGCGGCAGGGAAGGGACCAAGACGTGCCGGAGTTCACCAATCTTTTCCATACCCTTCGCACAAAGTTGGGTATCAAGGATTCGGAGCAACATTTGATACTCAAATACCGTGGCTGCCTGCACAAGTACATCCAGGAAGAAATACAATTCCTAAACATCCCCTCGCTCGGCGCAGCATACCGATATGCCGTCAAGGTCGAGCAGAAGTTTAAACAAAAGAAGCGAGACTTTGGATCTGCGAATCCAAAGCAGGGGAAAGGTGCCCCTAAACCACAGAACAAAGGACAAAGCCAAGGCGGGACAGCCCAAGACAACCAGCCGAAGCTGCAAGCAAAGAACAACGCCGCGAAGCCGAGAAAGGACACTGGAAAATGGTGCGAGTTCCATAAGAGCTCCACTCACAACACAAGTGAGTGTCGGGCCAAGCAGTCACTGGTGGCTGAGCTAAAGGTTTCAGAATCAGATGCATGTTCCGACTCTGAGTCAGAACCCGATAAGGGGTATGAAAAAGGGAAGCAGATCATTGATGCGGATCCCAGCGCCACTGTTGCTACCGCAAAGATCCAGAAAAATGAACCCGAAGATCCAGAGGAGGAGGAGCGTCTCTTCCACTCCCAGATGTGGGTAAAGGGCTCCCCGATACAGTTCATTGTTGATAGCGGGAGTCAAAAGAACCTCATTTCGGCAGAGGTCGTGAAGCGGTTGGGCTTACCGACCACAGCACATCCACAACCATACACCATTGGGTGGCTTCACCAAGGACGAGATCTTCGCGTGAGCCAGCAGTGTCGCCTTCCATACAACATCAAGCCCTTCACGGATGAGGTATTGTGTGACATTGCTCCCCTTGAAGTTTGTGATGTATTACTAGGACAACCATACTTGTGGAAGCGACATGCTGTGTATGAATCAAGGCCCCGTGCTGTTATTATTACATTGGGAAATAAGTTGTTCAGGATACCAGAGGTAGCACCACCTGCCGCCATCTCTTTGATTACTGCAAAACAATGCAGTAAGATCATTTCCAAAACCAGGAAATTTGTTTTCCTGATGATACGCCCTCAAGGAAAGAAGAAGACAGTGGCCGCGGCCTCCAAACGGGGTCCCTCTGCACGACAACTACAGATGGACAAGATTGTGGAGGAGTACGAGGACATCTTCACCTCCCCGGCAGGGGTTCCTCTGCACTGTCAAGTCAAGCACTCCATCGATCTGACCCCAGGTGCGCCGCTACCCAATGGACCAATTTATCGGCGCTCCGTTCTGGAGAACAATGAAATCAAGAGGCAGATTCAGGAGCTCCTGCAGAAAGGTCACATCCGTCCGAGTTCATCGCCCTGTGGGAGCCCGATCGTGTTGGTACAGAAGAAGGATGGGACGTGGAGACTCTGTATTGACTATCGGGCGCTGAACAAGATCACTGTCCGTAATAGGTACCCGATCCCGCGGATTGATGACCTCCTAGACCAACTAAAGGGGGCGAAATATTTCAGCAAGATCGATCTGAAGTCAGGATATCACCAGGTACCAATCGAACCCTCAGATGTGTGGAAGACTGCCTTCAAATCCAAGGAGGGCCTCTTCGAATGGTTGGTCATGCCTTTCGGATTGACGAATGCTCCTGCAACCTTTATGAGGCTAATGGATGACATCTTGCGGCCATTCACCAACTCCTTTGTAGTAGTATACTTGGATGACATTCTGATCTTCAGCCAGAGTTGGGAAGAGCACCTCCACCACATCCGACAGGTTCTCCAAACACTGCGGCAACACAAGCTATGTGCCAATTTGGAGAAATGCACTTTTGGCATGACCAGGTTCAGTATCTGGGATACATCATTGATGAACAGGGGGTGCATGTCGATCCAGCCAAGGTCCAAGTCATTCGGGATTGGCCCTCTCCAACCACTCTAACAGAGCTCCGCAGCTTTCTAGGTCTTGCCAACTTCTACCGCAGGTTTGTGTTGGGATTTTCTCATATTTCTTGGCCCTTGAGTCAAGTCACCAAGGGCGGGGCGAAAGCAAAATTCTTTTGGTCTGAATCTCAACAGAAGGCATTCAGGGAGTTGAAGGATCGCCTCTGCACGGCACCAGTGCTCGCGTTACCAGATTTACAACAACCATTTGAGGTCGAGACAGATGCCTCTGACTATGCTATTGGGGCAGTCCTTACTCAACATGGACATCCAGTGGCATATCACAGTGAAACACTTTCAGACACAGTCCGGAAGTACCCCACTTATGATAAAGAGATGTATTCCATTGTACAGGCCTGCCGACAATGGAAGCATTACATTTTGGGGAAGGAAACGGTCATCCACACAGACCACCGACCTCTGCAGTTCATACAGACCCAAGGGAAATTGCAGAATGATCGCCATCAGAAGTGGTCTACATACCTGCAACAGTTTCACTTGAATATCAAGTATAAAAAGGGCAGCACCAATAATGTTGCAGATTGCCTCAGTCGACCACCGATCATGGCGCTAACCACCGTGCTCAACTCTTGTGGGCACGAGACTTCTGATTGGCCACTTCTCTACAAAAGCGACCCAGAATTCGGCCACACATACCAGACACTCTTGGAGGGTCGGCAGGTTGCAGATTTTCACCTCCAGGATGCCCTATTATGCCACCTCGGTCACCTTTGTGTTCCTTCAAGCGAGCGTGCCAAGATGATTTGGGAAGCACACTACAGTCGGGCTGCTGGGCATTTCGGGGTCGAGAAAACAGTGGCAGTACTGCAAAATTATTTCTATTGGCCGAATCTTCGACAGGATGTTGGGAAGTACATCCGATCATGTACTGCCTGTGCCATTGCCAAACCGACCATTAAGAAGCAAGGCCTCTATACCCCGTTGCCTACCCCTAGTCGACCTTGGGAATCCATCTCCATGGATTACATGTCAGGCCTTCCTTCCACTAAGCATGGAAATGACTGTGTTTTTGTGGTCGTCGACAGGTTCTCGAAGATGGCCATTATGATGGCCTGCAAGAAGAATATCACAGCAGAAGCCACTGCTAAACTCTTCTTTGAACGAGTGTGGGTGCACTTTGGGATCCCACAGTCTATCATTTCAGATCGGGACAGTCGGTTTCTCAGCAATTTTGGTCCCGTCTCTGGTTAATGCTGGACACCAAACTCACGAAGTCCACAGCCTTCCATCCTCAAACTGATGGCCAGACAGAGGTTGTCAACAGGATGATTGTGCACATTCTGCGCATGTATAACTCAAAGCATCCACGCACATGGGACGAGAGCCTCCCCTATGTTCAGCACAGCTACAACCGAGCTCTTCACAGCTCCACTGGCCATAGCCCTTTTCAGGTGGGTTTGGGATTCCAGCCACTATGCCCCATTGATGTGGCCATGCCCCTTGCAGCTACTCACATGAATTCAGCTCATGTCCAGTCCGAAACAGATAAGGCCACCAGCTTCATTGAGCGCATCCAACATATTCGCCAGCAGGTCCATGACATTCTTGAGAAATCAAATGCCAAGTACAAGCAGCGACATGATCAACACCGGGTGCCACACAAGTTTCAGGTGGGCGACAAATTCTGGTTGCATTTGCAAAAGGAACGCCTTACTGGAGCCTATCGGAAATTGAGACCACTCCGATATGGTCCTTACACCATTACTAAGGCTATGGGAGACAATGCATTTGAGCTCAGCATTCCCCCATTCCTTGGCCTGCACCCAGTGTTCAATGTGGACCGCCTTCGGCCATACTTTCCACCATTGCTAGACACATCCGACATTGCAGAACAGCTCAAACCCACAGAATTAAATCCAGATTGCATGGAACAAGCTGCAACTGATCAGATCGTGGACACACAGATCAAGAACACTCGCCAATAGAATATCCAACTGTATCAAGTTGTCAAAGCAGGCCAACTCCTTCAGCAGGGCAAGTGGCTCACCAGGGAACAAGTTCAGCAGAAGTTTCCTCATCTCAAGGAGGAGCTCAACGCAATGGGGACCATTACTTCCTAAGGGGGGAGGAATGATCCAGGTGGATATTGGTGGCGACCTGCCAAGTCCACCTGGACCCCCACCATTGTCTTTCGCAGCATTTTCAGTTTCCTTAATTGTAGCACAACTTACTATTTTTAGCAGTTTTTTGGGTCCTGAACTTCCGGAGCCGTTTTGAGGCCCTAAACGACGTTTTTTGGGGAATCCGGGGGCAACATGGGTCCATGGAATGGACTGAGGAATGGACCGATGTTGCATGTTCCAACAATGATAGTGCTCAGATAGATCTTTCTAATGAGCTATTGTACGCGTCAAACGGAGATCATATGCCAAAGTTACGACCCCGGGAAGTTGATGTACCAATTTACCCCCAAACGGGGCCCACAGTTTGGCGTTTCATCTCCTAGGGTTAGGTTTTGGAATGTTAAGGGTTTTCCATTGTTTCTCAACAATAAATAGGCCTTCGAGCCTCATTGTAACACAGTTCAGAGGCATGTAGCCATCACATCTCTTCTCAGAGATAAGCTACCATCGCCCTAGCTGGTTTATTTCCATTTCTGGTTGTAAGCATATTTCAGTATTTTCCATTAATGAAATGAAGTATTATTTCCGCTGCATCTTTGTGTATATGGTTATCTCTGTAATTTGTTGTGTTCCTGTTTAAATCCGGATCAGGTTTACATGTAATAAAGTCAATACCCCACTTTACGAAAGGATCGACAACAATTATAGGGTGAAGAGGAGCGGGTGGAGCACACATTTTACAATTAAAGATTTGACAATTGTGGAATTTCCGGATTGCATAGATACAATATTTGAATAAGGATGGCCAGAAATAACTAGGGTGCAATACCTTTTGGGCTGTGGCATACCCAGACATATGACCACCACATGCTCCAGAATGATAGTCATTCAGAACCTTTTCAGCTTCTTCATGAGTTAGACAACGTCGGAAAACAAAATCTGCTCCACGATGATAAAGTGTATCACCAATAATATTGTATTGTTGGGATTGGAAACGTATTTTCTGTCACTGAGATCATGAGATTTCAGGCCGAAAAGATTGGGTTTGGAGATAAAAAATAATATATCCATACCAAGGATCAAGAGTTATGATAAGAAACAAGGATTCATCTGCAATGGGCTGCTCCACCACAGTTTCAGTATCAGTACACAAGAAATCACACATCAATTTGGCAAAAACCAAAGATTTCTTTGCCTTGGATTTTTCAAATTCCAAGTCAAATTCCTGCAGGATAACTATCCATTTGGAATACTTGCCCCCTAGCAATTGTTTAGTCAAGATATACATCATAGGGTTACAGTAAGAAATTATCATGGTTTTGCGTAATAAGATGTAGTGACGAAATCTTTGGACAGCTTGATAGCTGCCAAGGCCAATTTCTCCACATGCGAATATTTAAGCTCAGTCGGATGTAGATTTCGACTAAGATAGTAAATCACATGTTCATTGTTGAATTCATCTTCCTGAACTAAAACCATGCCAATGGTGGAATGAGAAGCGGCGAGATACAAAAAGTAATCCTGGTTGTAATTGGGAGGATGCAGTAACGGCACATGGGTTAACGCGTGTTTAAGTGCATCAAAAGATTGATCAATGATCTCATCCCAAAAGAATGGAATATTCTGTTTTAACAACCTGGTAAAACCTTTCGTTATCTCGGTGTAGTTAGGAATGAAACGACGTAAAAAGTTTTCTTTCCCTTGCAAACTTTGGAGTTGGCAAAGAGTCGAAGGAGGAGGTAGATTGACGATAGTTTCAACCTTTGAGGGGTCAACATGAATGCCAGCCTTTGAAATGACAAATCCCAGCAAGTGACCTATTTGTACATAGAATACACATTTGTGTGGATTCAGCCGAATTCGATAATGCCTACATCTCATAAAGATAGCTCGTAAATGAGTGAGATGATTAGCTCTACACGATGAATAAGGCTACACAATGTGCTTGATGTCATGAAATGCGTAAGACATAGCCCTTTGAAAAGTTGCTCCAGCATTCTTCAATCGAAAGGGTAATTTGCAATAAGAAAATATCCCCCATGGACAAATGAAAGTTGTTTTAGGTTGATTAGCAAGGATTATGTTGATTTGATTGTAGCCGGAAAAACCATCCATAAAGGAGAACATTTCACTACCAACACAATCATCAATAATTTGATCGATATATGGGGTTGGATAATTGTATTTAGGACAAGCTCGATTAATATCCCTATAGTCAATACATTCTCTTATTGTTCCTTGTTTTTTGTTGACAGGAACAATATTTGATACCTCATCAGTTAAAGGAATTGGATAAATGAAACCTGCGCGAAGTAATTTCTCAACTTCGGCTTTGATAGTAGTGGATTTTCTCAAATATCTAACGTAAGCGTTGCCAGACAAGTTTAGCATCCGGGTAAGTTTTAATTTCATGGACAACAATTGATGGATCGATTCCTAGCATTTCTTCATATGACCAGGAAAACACATCATGAAATTCTTGAAATAGGGCTTTATAAGTTTGGATTTCATCATCCAAACAGGAAGCACCTATATGAATGTTTTCAATAATTCCTAACTTAACTGAAATGTCAATAGGAACCGTTCGAGAGATATTTTCCAAATTTAACTCAGAATCAGAATGTTGCAATGGATTCTATGGTTCTTTGACACATTCAATAGTAAAAATAGAAGAAGAATCATTTTCAAAATGATCATGCTTAGGTAAAAACAAAGATCGATGATGAAGATCTTCCCATGGTAAATCATCAACAGACAAAAGTTCATGAATCTACTCATAAGTATGAACAGGATCAGAAAGTGTTGTTGTAGCTGAGGTTGATATCGAAAGTGATTCCCCATGGACCACATTCATTGGATCAGTTTCAGTTGAACAAGAATCAGAAAATGACTGTATAGCCTGATATGCAATTTCAAAGGGACTTAAAGGCATGATGCCATCAAATGAATCCACCTCATAATCGGAAGTTACGATCCAAGGATCATCAAAGGTAACAGTATTTGATGAAATCATATGAATATTTGCAATAGAAGGCGATAAGTTAGGAGGGAATGAAAAAGTTCCCAGTAAACTAGAATCTTTAATCAAACCTATGCCAACATCCTTGTAAGGGATAGTCATTTTACCGATGTGCCGAATACTATCTATAGAGGTTGGGTTGGATGAGAACTAAGTCACCTGGTCTATCGTAACGATATTTCTATTATGAGGAAACTTGATAAGCCGAAAGACTGATGAAACAATAGCAGTCATAGCATAAGACCAACTGCAACCCAGGAGAAGGTTGTAATCTAGAGGGGCATCAACCACTTCCACATCTAGATTTATGGTTTTGCCTTCGACCCCTATAGGTAAATCCTGCAAAATACCAAAAGGATGGAACCCTCGGCCATCAAAAGCCTTTAGAATTGTTGGAGACTGATTGAGTGTGGGAGAACCAAGTGATTTCCAACACTGGATCAACATAATACACGTAGAAGCCCCTTCATCAATCACAGTCCGAAAGCAAGGTCTGTTTTTGACTAAAACTAGAATTTGGAAAGCCATTTGATGAGGTAGGCGGGGTGTACTATTCTCTAAATCGAAGATTATTAGGTTTGAATCCTAAATATCAACAGCTCCTATAGCAGACAATAGTAATTTACGTTGTGCTGGGCATGATTGCAGCACTTCCAAAGCCAACATTGTTGAAGGGGAAATAGCTAAGTCTTCAACAATGTTGTAATTCTGAGTAGATCTCGCATGTGGATTGAAAGCTGATTTACGAAGTACACCTTTAGTAGGCAGTCTGATTACTAAGTCAGGGTTGGGTTTCTCAATCTATAGTGGATCAGAACTAGGAGGAGGTGTAGTTGATGTGTTTGAATTAGAAGATTCTGCTTCTTTACCACCAACAGGATTTTTACTACCATAATCTTGCGTTCGCATCGCAATCCTAACATGAGACATCATCATAATGGGTTCTTTGGGGCATTTGAGGAAGAACCAATCATCTTACTATCTTGAGTAGGAAAAGGATCCTTCAAGATAGTAGGCATTTGAGAACCTTTAAAAAATTTCGAAACCTATGCTCGATGTGGGCATTCTTTGGTAAAATGATCCTCATCGCAAATGAAACAAGGATAGCGAGGTCTCCGTTTTTCATTAGTAGATTCATTTTTATCCATTTTATCTTTTGAATTTTGTTTTTTTTTCTTCTTCCCCTTCCTTTTACTACCGGATTTTGATTTGGTCATAGATGATTCTATGACATCGATGTCGGCAGAAAATTCAACAGAAGAATCTCCTTTTGGGGAATCAGGTAAAGTTATTATAGGAGAAGAATTCTTTGAAGATTTATTCTTACTTTTAGTACTAACTGAACCAATCATACCATCAATGGCATGAGACCCTGAAGAAGATGCAGTTATTTGATCGTGTTTTGGAAGATCAGGGATTTTTTCATGTAAAGTACCTGACTGCGTAGAGATGAGGTCAAGGTACTGAGCCTGAGCAATGATTTGCTCTTCAGTGACAACTCCTCCCTTAGCTACATCTTCAGTGATTTTGGGTAACAATGATTTAATGAACCATTTTGCTAAAATTTGATCCGGAATGAAAACTTTCACTAAATGCCTTCTACGTCACCATTCATGAATATGATCAGAAATATATGTGGACATGGATTGTTTCAGTGAAGTTAACATTTTTGTGCCTTTGTCGTATCTAACAGGCAACTGAAAATGAGTTAAGAAAGTAGTGGCTAACTGATTGAAATTATTAAAAGAGCCTCACGGTAACTCAATGTACCATTTGGCAGCAAGACCAATAAAAGTTCGTTGAAAAAGATGCAATCGAATTGAATCATCGATGATTGAATTAGATGCACACTAGAGGTGATAAGTCATGACGTGATTTGACGGATCCTCTCCTGACTTACCCTTGAATTTCAAGATATCACTGGGCAACTTACTAGGCATTGGCGGCCAATACGGAAGATAGTAAATCGGATCATTGTAAGGCGTGACAAATCAGGTAAATCCAAAGTACCAATAAATGGTAACTGATGGTTAGGGTTGTGAAAACCTTGAGTAATGAGACTAGTTCCAGGAGGAGGATATCTAGGATAACCTGGAATCAGATTTGCATTAGGAATGTTATAACCTCTTGGAAAACCAGGATTAACTAGACCAAACTGGGGTTGTTGAGACTGTTGATAAGTATAGCCAGGATACGGTTGATACTGATAAACTGGGTTTTGTATAATAGGACCGAATTGACACTATCCCTAGTATGGTTGATAGATGAATTGTAGTTGACTTGTGGAAATCGTACTTGTACCAACTTGTCCTACAGGCATCTGGACCGAAGTCTGAACTGTAGGTCCTGATTGTGGCATAGAGACTTGAGGAATTTGCACTGATGCAGGGATAGTAGAAATCCAAGCTATAGATACTCCAGAAACAGGTGTTGTAGGTTGAACAGAAGTTGTAGTAGTTGCAGTAGTTTGAGGCGGAGTCTGAGGTGTGCTAGGCCCAGGCTGCTGAACTAAACCAGGTGCAGGGATTTGAACAGTAGGTTGGACAGGTTGCTGGGTTGGACCAGAAACCAAAGGCTATCCAGGTTGATTAGGTAACTGCACATTAGGTTGCATAGTCTGTTGAGTTTGAGACGGATTCCACACCATGTTCATTCCAGGGTATGGACCCATAAAAGGTTGTGCATATGGAGGACCATAACCTGGTTGAATGTAGGGCTGATAATTAAGCGGTACATTTCCAGCTCCTTGTAAAAATGATTGACCAGAAGGCAGTTGGAAACCTTGAGTTGGGTATTGACCTCAAGGTTGATAACCTTGAGGCACGTACTGAATCTGGGGTTGATAAGCATCCTGAGGAGTATACTAAGTCTGGGGTTGACCTTGGGGTGTGTACTATCCTGAAGGTTGAAAACCTTGAGGTAGCCCTCCATGTGGTAACTGACTACCTTGAGGTTTCCCCCCAGGCGATAACTGACTACCTTGGGGTTGCCCCCAGGTGGTAATTGACTACCTTGGGGTTGCCCTCTAAGTAGTAACTGACTACCTTGAGGTTGAGGATTTCGAATAATACCAGACATCATATGGATTTGCTCTGCGTTCAACGTTTGAGTTCCATTACTACCAGATGATAACTCTTGTTTAGTCGATCGAGGAGTTGCTCTTGAAAAAGTACCAGAGAGTGACTGGTACCCCAAAGGAATAGAAGGACCACCATATAAAAATGTTTCCGGTGATTGGGAAAACATAGATGACTCTCTTGACATGATCGATGAAGGATAATAACCTCTTGGTGTAGGATGAAAAGGAATTCGAGGTGGTGAAAAACTAAGACCCGGGTTTTCTAAAAAAATTGTCAATGATAAATACCAAGCGTCACTCCTAAAAGGACTGTAGAATATTGATTCACGCTCCCTAAGATTTAAAGTCTGTTGGTTTTCGGGAAGAGTTATGTCTTCATCTGGATTGATAAGTTCTACACTAGAAATGAGGCCAGAAGGAAGATTTTGAGTAATGATATTTCTTACCTTAGGTGAACCAGGATCATTAGAAGTTGGAGTAACAAATCCTGAAGATGGTTCCAAAATAGTAGGTTCAGTGTCAGGCTCAAAAATTTTAGGTTCTTCAGCTAATTCACTGGAAGGAGAAATACTACCAGTAACTTCAAAAAATGAAATTGGCTCTTGAATATGCTCTGTTGTTTGTATTTGATAATCAGGATGAACAATTAGAGATGACTCTCCAGCTTCTGGTGATCCAACTCTACTGTCACTAGGTGATACGAGAGCTCGCAGCCCTTCAAGTTGGCTTGGTGTATACTCAGGAGGTTTCCCCTGAAGTCTACGAGATTGTCTCGGTAATTCGGCCACGATTAAATATTAATTAATCACATGCAAACAAAGAAAATTTCAATAAAAACACCTAAAGTCTCTAAAGAAACAAACAGTTGAATCACACGCCTAAAAAATCTAAGAGTTCAAACCATGCACAAACAGTAACTTCCCATACTAAAAACACTAGTTGGTGATGAAATCCAACTTAGTAGAAGTTTAATACAGAAAGGGCGGTTGGGACAGTTACCTCGGCAACCTACTTAATGAAATAGACTGGCACAAGTTTCTTCACAAAACCATCTCGAGTGAAGAGAACCCCCCTAGAGAGTCCAAGTGAGTCTAGTCGACGTCTGCTCCAGGTACAGTGAGATCTTTCCTTCACTATCACCTTAGGAAATAATCTTAAGTTTATGGACACTAAGGTTACCAACAACAAAAAATACAATTGGGGGGACAGTCTACGATCCGATTCTATGCGCAAGGGCAGAGTAACAAAGCTCAATCCCCTTGAAGGCTCCTCAACATGGTCAATTTGAGGTTTACCAACAAGTGACCCCAGGCTCCTCGACAATGGTTAATCTGAGGTTTACCATTTATAATACGCGTAGATCTTCTATCTTTCCCAATGAAACAGAATTGATTGTCTCAAAGGTTCGGACATGATCTCGTGATTGACTCCTTTAAAAGAAACTTCCCAGAATGTATCAATTACAATTGGATCTATTTCCTACCGCAAGATGTATCTATTTGTTTGTTTTAACTATATTGGAGAGTTAATTACTCCCTACTCCAAGATACTAGCCTAAGCTATATTGGGGATAAGAGCCCTAGAAATAGAAAAGATTACTAGATCAATTTTAATTAAGCGTTGCTTTTATGGGTTGTTCTTTAAGTCAATAGGTATGGAAATGAAACTTTGATGGTGTGAAGACTCGACTCCAAACACACTAAAAATGCACCTAAAATGATAAGCAATTCGTTTTTCTTTCAATGAAATTATAGCTAAAAAAAAGAGTTTGAGAATGTAGTTATTTAAGAAACAATTCTTTCTTTCAACATGGAAATGGAAAGAAAATCTTTTTGTTTTCTAATAAGAACTCAAAACAAGACAAATAATTAATGCTCACAATAAATCTCTTTCACTTTTCAAAACTCGAAACTACAAACAAAAAAACAATTTGCTTCAAAAGAGATCTACAAGTTCTAGAAATACACTCAAAACTACAAAAAACTAATTTTGAGATCTAAAAACTTTAAAAATATAATTGAATAAAATCTCCAATTCTTTTTTGAGGATGTTTTACTTAGTTGTTCAGTAAACTAAGGATTCATTTGGACAGAAAAACATCCAGATATGTTTTCTTTTGTAAAAATGAAATTCAGAACTTATAACAAAGTTTGTTCAAGGATTTGCAACGAGAAAACTAAATCTATTTCTCACAAAGGATATATTCCAAAACCAAGTCAGACTCATCAAGAAGATGAAAAAACACAATCTAAGGTTTCTCAAGCTTCTGGTCTTTGAGTCACTACAGAGACAAAGTGAAAACCACTTCAAGCATGCAAAACTTCTAGAAAATCATTCAAAACAAAAATACTATCGGAACTCACTCACAAGAGATTTTTGATAGGAAAAATACAGATCTGGGTAGACACTAAGAATCCTAAATCAAACCTAAACTTAACTAGAAGAAGATATCTTAAGTTTTTCAAAAAAAAATTACAGGGTCCGTAGGCTCTAGAAGCAACAGGTGCGGTCCCGCACTGTTTACTCAAGGAAAATGTGGAGATGTCCACACTGTCTGTGAAGACAAAGTGCGGTCCCCAGAAAAATTCAAAAAAAACAAAAATACTTCAAGATTTTTGAAAGCTACCCAAGCCAGTATACATCAATCAAAAACTAGAAAAAACAATTTTCTCGAGTCAAAACAAAGGAAAACCAAAAATCAAATACCTTCCCCAGTGGAGTCACCAATTTGTTGGCCGGATAAATCGATCTTGTGGACAAGACCAATCTCCCTAGTATCAAAAGATAGTCTAGCAACAAACAGACAAACAAACCTATCTTTCTCTAGACATATGCGATTTATAAGTAAATACTACGAAGGTGTTAAGATCCTACCTTAGATCCAGTGCTTGTTCGTAGTAGTCATCCTCCAGTCGTTCGAAAGAGTTATCTTTGAAGACCTGCAATCACAAACAAGCAAACATTAAATAGCACTTGCATAGAAAATATTATAAATCATGCCTATTATGGTGATCAAGGAATCCATAAAATAAACAATGAATTAACAACTTATTGAGAAAAACAAATATATTTGTATTAACTTTGAATAGTAGAAGAACTTTACAACCTTTTCAGCCTTGATGTTGAACAAGTTCTTCTTGGGGTCCGAAATAGGAATTTCCTTTACTTTGACAAGCCTTGCATTCTTCCAAATGAGATACATAGAGGTATGTAATCTCTCCTCATAATAACTCAACTAAAGAAGACTAAGTTCCAACATCATTTTACCTCAAAAAATACTAAGCTTCCCCCTCTAACCAATTAACTAGCTCAATGCTTCTTTTTATAGTGCAAAGGAGGAGGTTACAGCTCCACCTATGAAGGGATATAATCCTCCTTCAAAGGAATAAGCTCCTCACATCAAGGGGTTAGCTCCTTAAGGTATGGGTTACATGAACTTTAAAAGAGCAAACTTGCCACCTCAAGATTCCTTCTAGAAGCTTCTAGAAATAATTGAAAGTGAGTTTTTTCAGAGTATACTCGTGCCTTTCTAACTTTTACAAGGGTCTGCACCTTTAACACAGAGACAGTGCGGTTAGGTGCGCCGGATACATGACCATTAGGTGTGGGACCGTAGGTAAGACAAAGAGAAAGTGCAGAACTAGAGTTCTAAAAACTTTTGAAAGTTTTTCTCTTATTTTCAAGACTTGATATGAGGAACTGATGTTTTAGACTTGCAGAGGAGGAAAGTATGAGTGGTAATGAACTCATACAGATAGAAGAATGTCAAGGTGACAATTTTCAATGCAACAGCCTGATATTACATATTCAGTTTCACTTATTTCAATATATATGACAAATCCATCTGAAATACATATGAAGGCAGCCAAGAGGATTTTAAGGTATGTGAAAGACACTCTAAATTTTGGTATTCATTACTACTCTTCCGAAAAGTTCAATCTTGTTGGATTTAGTGATTTAGATTGGGGAGGTAGTCTTGATGACCGTAAGTCCACATCTGGAAATTGTTTCTCTTTTGGTTCTGATTTGATTACATGGAGCTCAAAAAAACAAAGCATTGTTGCCCTCTCATCCATAGAAGCAGAGTATGTTGCAATTACCTCAGCAGGTACACAAGCTCTTTGGCTCAGAAAATTTTTGGAAGAAATTGGAGAAAAACAAATTCAGCCTACAGTGATTTATTGTGATAATGTAAGTGCCATAAAGTTAGCAAAGAGTCTAGTTCATCATAGTAGGACAAAGAATTTTGACCTGAAATATCACTTCATTAGAGATTTGGTGCAGAAGAAGGATATTGAATTGAAGCATATAAATACTCAACATCAACTAGCAGATATCTTCACCAAAGCAGTTGCAAAAGATCAGTTTTTGGCACTACGAGATAAGATAGTAAATCATCATTAATCATTAAGGGGGAGTGTTGGGAATAATGCTTAATTAGTTATGTAAATTTCTATTTTGTGTTCTCTGCAAAATTAAAGCAGTAAATTGTTAGGGTGGTCACTGCTGGAAAGTGCTGGAAATTAGCTATAATTCCAGTAGATTTATTTCAGAGTTGATTGATAAAAAATTTAGTAATCATTTTACTATTTAAGAATGTAGTTAATGGTTTAGTTAATATATGAGATTTGCAGCATTTTTTAGCTCACACAGTAACTGTGTTTTTATTTTTTTTATCTTTTTTTTTTATATGTATCTTTCTTCATAGTACTCTTGGCTTCTCAGTTGGCTAGAAATAAGTCATTTCATATTCTACACTACTGTATTAGAAACCTTCACAAATGAGTGGCATGTTTACAAAAAACAATCCAATCTACTATGTGATTTGATTTGGATGAGGGAACGTAGAATGAGGTATCCTATTTGCATTATCTTCATCCTTGTGATTAGAGTAGAATATTATATTTTTTTATTATAAAAAATAATGAGAGTTTAATTTTCAATTAATCTGGTATGGTCTATTATTTTTAGATCCAACTATTCGTCCACAGGCCATTGTTGGTCTAATGCAGCCTCGACAATCTTCGGTGGATCTGTTTAATAGTATTTTTCGGTAGAGGGCACAACTTCTGAGTAACAAAGAGGGAAACAAAGAGGACACTTTCCCATGGCAGATCCTCTTCTGCATCTTTTCACAGTGCACATCTCCCTTAGGGCTTTTTCATTCTTCCACAAGGGCATACATAAGCTTGGGAATCATCGATCGGCCTTGATCCAGATGGTTCCCAACTTTGCGAAGATAGCTACTAGGCCTCTAAGGGGCAAGCTCCTACCCATATCGTCAGTGAAACTCCAGCTCCCACTATCCAGGTGGTCTAGGTCTCACTTGATGAGGCTTTGAAGTTTTCTTAAAGTTCCCTAAACTGTTGGTTCAATGGTTTTTGGCCGCAGCTGATAGCTCTCCAGAGTTGGATCTTGAAGGTATGGAAGCCTTTCATTTCTGATGAAATTAATATCTACCCCTATGCTAGGGGTTTCTTTATAGTAGATTTTGAAAACCATGAAAGCAGACAATGTATTCTAGATTCCTGCCCTTGGTTTTGGGAAAACTCAGGCCTATTCATGAAGCCATGGAACCCATCATTCGATCCCTCAACAAAACTCATAACCTCAGCAACAGTTTGGGTGAGATTGCCAAAACTACCCTTGCATCTCTGGAATTTCTCCTCACTAAAAGCCATTGGAAATGCAATTGGGAAATTTTACTGCAGGTGCCTAGAAACAGAGGAATATGCTAGAACCACCTATGCATGCATCTGTGTGGAAATGGACTTCAGTGTCGGATTCCCAGCAGAAATAAACCTAACAAGTAAAGACTATGTGTGGAACCGAAAACTTGATTATGAAAGTGTCCTCTTCAGATGTCGATCCTACTCTGAGACAGGCCATCTAGTCAAAAATTGCCCAAAAGCCTCCCAGAAAAATTCTGATAGAAAGAATCACCACAGATCCACATGGTGGGAAGGGGCACAAAAAGAACATCACACTGTCATCAAGGAAGAATACTCTCCAGAAAACTTTGAATTGCAAGAAATCGGGCAAGAAAGAAACAACTCTCAAGACAAGCAGGGGGAAGCCCCGCCCAACAGCAAAAAGGTGAACTTGACAACCCCTCAAGCATCAACAGTTATGAGGATTCGAATACCATACAAAATAAATCTTCATTTAACAGCAAAGCAGATCTACCAAACCAAACTTCTTCTCCAACTATCTTCAAAAGGATGAACACAACAGCTCGCAAAGCTAAGACACCAATGTCCCAGGAACCAGAAGAGATGAAGGAGATGCAAGATAAAGGAAGTTGGAAGACCGTAGAGAAAAAAAAGAAAGCTACAGTGCCAATCTCACCAAGAAAGACGAGAAGCTAGACAATTAAGAACTAGGAAAATTATAGGTCCGATAGACCAATTTGGTCTCAGTGGACATTAACCACCACCACCACCACCATCATCATCATTATATTACCATTTTTAAATGTAAGGATTATGGTGTTGACTCTTCTTAAAATATTGATATAACATTTCATTTTTATTATATTATAAATATTATTTTTCAATCATTGATTTTAAAAGATATCAAAGCATTACAATCACTAATAGCTAGTGAATATGGTGATTAATAGTTAACATTATTTTAAAATGTTCACCTTTCTGTTATTCAAATAAAAGTGAAGAATGACAATTAAAAAGGTGCTTTAATGAGTGTGAGTTTGGAAAATGGAGAGAGGTAGCTATACAAAGGGTTATTAGAGTGATAGAAAGGCTTATTAGAGTGAAACATAATGCGAGTGAGTTTGGAAAATGGAGAGGGGTAGTGATACAAAGGGTTATTACAGTGATAGAAAGGGTTATTAGAGTGAAACAAAATTCATATAGAAGAGAATATGTCACTTTTGAAACTCATATTTTTCATATCTTATTCAACTTTTTCATATATATTTTTAAGAGACTCTTGCTTGAGTGACCAACTTAAATATTATTAGTCCTTGCAAAAGTAGAATTATAAGAGTTAATTTTCTTGGTGACTTTTACTAATATTTTTCAAACGTATGATTGGACTGTAACTTAAAAGTCTTATTATAACCTTTGCACAATACAATTCCATGTGAATAAATACAACACAAATTTATTGCAATGAGTTCTAAATATAATTGCAAGAATTATGCCACAAATATTATTGCACTAATTTATGATTAACTAATGTATACATTAAATATTAACATTCAATTAAATTAACAATAAAAAAAACAAAATATAGTCAAGTTTGTAATTATTGATTTATTTATTTTTTTAATAGCGACATACCTTAGTTTTTAGCTATCCAATCTCAAGCAAGTTGGAATCAAGAAAAGAATTTGAAATAGTAACCATTAGCAAAGGTTGCAAAATACAAACCGCATTATTGTTGGGACTAATTTCATGTACCTAACATGAATGCATGCAAGGTAAAATGATTATAAGAATAATGCAATGCTTATATGAATGTTAATACTTTAGTATCCCGTGAAGATAGTGAATTTGTAAGGCTCTCATTTGAAACATTTTTTTTTCTTATAAATCTATATCTTTAATTATTATTATAAACACTTATATGGAATTTTATATTTATTATTTATGCAGATCCTAATTCAAATTACTATCAAAATATTTCCTTCATCTTTCTTATAATAGACTTTATAGTTCATATGGTGACTAAATTAAAAATAATACTAATGAATTGAGTTCTCATCTATGGACTATATAGATTTATTTCACCTTTCAAACTTTGTATACATAAAATGGTTATACCAATAATTTTATCTCCAACTTACAAGATCTTACAAGATCTTACATCTTCTTGATGCTTATATTAACACGAGATTTTACTCACTTCTACATCTTCCTAATACTTATATTATCACGAGATTTTACTCATTTCTACATCTTTTGATATATATATGATGTTATCATCCATGCTCATTTGTTATTAGTCCCTGCCATCTGGCATCCGGCAGGGACTATAGTAATCGATCCGCGATGCTGTAGCATTAATTCCGGGCGACTTTAAGCGGCTTATGGCAAGATAACCAAAGTTTTTGAACGCTGCTGTGTTTACTATGATCAGGATAACCAAAGTTTCCGAAAGTGACCATTTTTGCCTTCTTATTTGGCCTCTTCCCGAGGCCGAAGAGGCTGGACCATAGGTTTATTTGCCTTTACCGTGTTTATTATCTCTGGCGGTCTACGTATATTTATATTAATGTTACAGGTATGTTAGCATTAGTTCGCTAACATTTGTTTGTAGCGTTGTTTGCAGGTTGGTATAGCAGGTTTGTTTGCAGGTTGGCAGCTGTTCTGCATGAAGTGGTGTACGTGTCGATGTCTCCACTGAATGGCTGTTGCAATCTCCCAAATAAAGTCCCTCCATCTCCCAGCGCTTTGTTAGGGTAACAATTGCCCTTTTCCTTGCTTCACTCCAGTCATTCGTGCCTCTGCCGCAAGGAGGTCTCGGCTCATCCACTAGTTGCAGCCCTCTACGGTGACTCTTTCTCTCTTCCTGGTGGGTCTCATTTGCTCATTCGCTGCTCTGCATCTTGCTTCCTATTGTTGAAGAGGGTTTACCAGTTCTGAAGGTTATTGCAGTCCAGCCATGGCAATTGTTCATAGCTCTGGAGTCGTGTCAACGCTACACGGTCTGATGGTTCACGGTCTGATTGAACCATCAGGTAAGAAAAATTCTTCAGTTTGCCTATTCCTTCGAGGCTACCAAATCTGTAGGTTTTCATTAAATGTTTTCAATCTTCCGGTTACTATTTTTCCCATGCAGTGGCCCAACCTCTTACCACACTATGAAAGATCAAGGGTTTACAGAAGCTTCATAGTTTTTCCCACTTTATCTTTATTCTTTTCCTGTTTTACCTATCAGTACTGCTGCCACTTAATTTTTTTTTAATGTGCAGTTATAAAGAGAATTTCCCTTTCGCAGCTTCATCTTGCGTGCTAGATTTTTCTCTATGCCAGTTGCAGGGTTCAGGTAATTCCTCCTTGTCTATTTCTTCCACCGAGAACCGGTTAAATAATCCTCATTTGATTTTCAGAGTTAAAGACTGTATTTACCCTTCTTCCTTTTTTGCGTGGTACAGGTACGCTACCATTGGGTTATGCTCAACTGCCTGGAGATTGACTGTGGAATTTTGCGTAGGAACTTTGGCTGCGAAATTTTAGTACCTTAACGCACTTTGTAATGAACAGAGGCAGCATGCCGCGTGTGAACTCTTTTCTCGACCAGTAGTTCAACGTTAGTGCTCCATGGAGCGCACTGTTAAGCCGAAATTGGTCTAACTAAAGGTGACTAACGCTTTTGTCGTCTCGCTGTACCACATTAGTATGGTATGGTTTACATCATGCCGTTATAATTTACAGAATTTCTGGAAAGATATTTTGAATTTACAGAGCATTTCGTTATAATTTAATGCCTTTGTGCTATAATCTAGATGCAACAAGCGATAATTTAAGATTTTGTTCGAGAAGAAAATTTATTGAGATCAAATCTATTCTTGTCCTCTTGCAGCAGTTCTAGATTTTCCTATGGTTTGCAAATCTACTGATATGGGGGAACTCTGTTTAATACCGGCTTTGTTAGACTTCATAGTCAATATCAGTTACAGATTCTGTTCAGTATAGAGCCCTTAGAGTAGTATGTATATATTGCCTTTTGGACTAATTGCCAATTTAGTAGGAATCTGAGAGTACAAAGAGTGATGAAGGGCAAAACAGAACTTCCATAATAACTGATGAAATTAATTTAGTTTTTAGTAGGTCTGCAAAATTGCTATTAAGCAGTGACGTTCTTGAATCTCTATATATCCGTTACAGAGTTTCATATCAGAACTGGACATGAAAAGAATAGACAAATGACCTTTTTTATTCTACGCTGGAGCTGGAAGGTCATTTCGTACCTTTTTTATCCTTAGTAGGCACTGGAGCTGGAAGGCTTGTTTCTTTGTAAATTTTCTGATGGCGATCAGTAGACTTAGGAGAAACACCAGAATTGTGGTTGAAGCTCCACTGTCGGCAGCTTGCACATACATCATGAAACAGTAATGAGCTCATGAAACAGTAATGAGCTACAAATATAAAATAACTACATGGTCGTTACCTGAACAAATACCATCATCAGAAGACATATGAGAAAGAGTTTGCTTGCAGAAGCCATGGGAGCTGCTGACACACGAATACAAGAAAAGAGAAGCCTTCGTTCTCTGCATGGACACTGTGCCTCTCCTTCCAACACCTGTCGTTGGAAACACTCAGTTAAGAGAAGCCTTCGTTCTTTGCATGGGCACTGTGCCTCTCCTTCCAACACCTGTCGTTGGAAACACTCGACCGTTGGAATCATATGCAACGCTCTGATTTCAGGTTCATTAACTTAACATGGAGATTGACATGTAAACAATCAAGTTACTAAACGAATAAATCAACGGAAGTATTTTTCGTTCAAATAAATTCTTTCACATTCAAGAGGTTTTAGTGTCTATTCAGTTTTTTTTTAGTTCCTTAAATATTATAAACAGACAAACATACTTTACTTGAAGTAACATACCAACGACTCCCTTTCGTGAAGTTTTACTTTTCCAATAGAATGGTGGCTGTGGAATTTTGCGTAGGAACTTTGGCTGCGAAATTTTAGTACCTTAACGCCAATAGAATGGTGGCTGTGGAAGAAAATTTCTACGCGTTTTTAAATAAACTTCAAAATATCCCTTATTAAAAGATTCCACAACCTCTTTAACAATATTTGTTTTTAAATCGTTTTCGTAATTCTTTAAAATCCCTTTTCCTTAAAAATGGGCTTACTCCCTTTTAAAATATTACAAGGCAACCTTCCTTTCTTTTAAATCATGTGTTTAAAAAGATTCATAACATACAGACCCGTGAAGTAACATACCAACGACTCCCTTTCGGGAAGTTTTACTTTTCCAATAGAACTCTTTTCTCGACCAGTAGTTCAACGTTAGTGCTCCATGGAGCGCACTGTTAAGCCGAAATTGGTCTAACTAAAGGTGACTAACGCTTTTGTCGTCTCGCTGCACCGCATTAGTATGGTATGGTTTGATTCCTAGACAACGTTAATCTTCAAAAAAAAATCAACGCAGAGTTCGCAGCAACCTTTGTCTCACAGCTGCTTCACTTCGCTACAATTTCTGTAGTGAGTCAGTGCTTTTTTGTTGTGAATGCACACACGTATGAAACGTTGTTCTCAACGAGTCTTACGCTATCTGCGCTCACATTGTTGTTCTCGAGACTCTTATGCAAACTTGTCTCTTTTTATTGCTATGAAGAGAACAAAAGTTTTGATTTTTTAGTGTTATAAATCACGTAAAAAATTACATTGGAAAGCTCAATAATAAATGACTCATTTAGATTTTACTTAAACTGGAGTACATGAAGCTGAATTAAAACAATGGTTTTCTATTTTACATGCTCTCCACTATTGACACGTGAAATTAAAGCCATTAAATGAACTTATATGGATTTGCTTCTAGCATTGAAGATTCTGTGTCTAGCTCTCAAACTCAAAAAGAGAGGCTGCAATTTTAAAAAAAGCAGTGACTAATATTGCAAGCAATTGCAGGAGTATCGCTCATGCTGAACGACAACCTGCATGTATACCAAATGGTGTATGCTTCTGAGCTGAGATTTGTCAGCCTGCACGGAATTTGATAAGCAGATGCAGAAGCATCTTGACTCCATGGCTCGGATTGATTTCGCTGCTCCTCTCGGCCTTAATTCCATTGGTAAAGTTCACTGGCTCGGCAGGGACTTGCTGCTGTGCAGCCACCTTGTTTCACATAGCACTCAACCATACCATAATGCACATAATTTAAATAACTCACACATTTTTATAGCATGGTTTACTATGAGGAATTTCCACGAATTATTGTTTGGATTACTGTAATGTGGTTATATGTATGGCATTACTTCTCTCATTGTTCTGCATGTGGTATATTTGATTTGTTTATAATTATGCATAGTTAGTATTATATGTTTAAATAACATTGTTTTTGGATAGTTCTATTGCTAAGCAGAAAATGATCTCCTAACACCACATATATCATTTGACCTAACTCTAATTTACAGTTTGGATTATTTGTTTTCAAATTTATGGTTGAGATTGGCCTAGCATTTCACTACTAGGTTAATGACCTTATCATATTTATGTAGTTCCATAATGATTTTTCACCTAACCCTTCAGGTCATGGAGCTTTGCAACTAGGGTTTCTTCATCATTTTCAACAACACCTCTACAGTTCTTAATGATGTAATGCGATGGGTCATTTTCAACAACATCTATACAATCTTAATGATGTAGTTCAATGGGTGTTTGTTAAACATCAGTTGTCAGCCTTCTAATCACCATTTTTCATTTGAAGTATCTTGACTCTACTCTCTCTCAAGTTAGAATGATTCCCATTGGTAGCGTGTCAACGCTCATTAGGGGAATTTTGAGGTCTAAAATGGGCCTCCTAAAAAAATGTGCAACCAAAATAAACTTTATAAGAACCAATAGGATTCAAGATGATGATGTCAACCATGGGGGATGATTCACCATTTTTGGAGTAAAAAAGTAAAAAGATTAAAAAATAATAAAATAATAAAACTACTTGTTCAACTCGTATTTTCAACTTATCTCCTTCATTTTTTACTTGAATTTCGAGCAGGTGTACTCGTTGGATGAAAAATTTAATTCGTCATCCAAGGAGTACCCATGTTGGATACTTTCGATGGACCCTACTACACAAAAAATAAGAAATACATTAAAAAACGTTATTGCAATCACATTTTTCATGTATTTATCATTTTTCGTGTAGCAAGGTCCATCGAAAGTATGTAACATGGGTACTCCTTGGATGAGGAATCAAGTTATGCATCCAACAAGTGTTTTCAGTCGAAATTGGAGTAAATGCATAGGGAGATAAGTTGAAAATATGAGTTGAAAAAATAGTCTTTTCTTTTTTCCTCTAAAATTTGATGATGTAATCTAATCTTATTTTATAATTTCCTTAGGAGGCCCATTTTAAACCTCAAAATTTCCCTAATGCATGCATGAGGTATGTTTCTTCAAATTGGTTTATACAGTGTGTCTAACTTCCTGTTTTCATTGATGCATTAGTAGTTGAAATTACCATTCAAAAATTGTATAACATTGTTGTCTTTTTTTGTGTATACAGGTTGCAAAGAACCTTTCTTACGTCATGGATAAACCCTTTACATGCACACAATTTTTTGGAAGAGATACAACTACGCCCTTCTTGAAAACTTCAGGGGTTTAATAAGTAAGCTTTCTAGTTTATTTTATGTTGTTGTATTTTCCCACATATAATTTCTTATCAATTATGTTCCACCATTGCTAGGCTTTAGATTGGTTCCATTAGGTTTACAAGCAAGGTTTTTGTTCCTTCCAAGATTCTAGGGTTTCTTTCATACTTAATAAAAGTGTTTTGTCCTTATTATATCATTTATAGTAAAATTACTTTTACGACTATATGTGGGTTTTTCCACGGTCATCGAAGGAATTTCGAGAACCTAGTGTTTCAAAATTTGTCCTAATTTACTTTGATTTCCCATTTCAATTTTCTAGAAAGGGTCTGAAATTATTATTTTTCCCCTGTAATGGAGTATCTTTATTCTTCGAAATTGTTTCCAGAGGAATTGGAAATAAATCTCATCAATTCTTAATAGCAATTCTTAGTTTAATTTTTACAGTGATAATGAGACTTCCAAATTTTACAATAATTTATTTATATATTTACATAAGTTGATTGTTCTCATTCCCTAGTGCACTAATTTACAAGTTCTCTGCTCTTTTATTGCAAGGGTTTCCAAAGATGACATGAATAATATAAAAATTCAATTCTTCTACTTTTTTAGTAAGGTTTTCGTTCACTCTCACTTCTTTTGAACCCAACAATTACCTCCTTGTTATTAACACTTATTTTTCTTATGTTATGCTAGGTATAAGATACTAGGCTTGTTTTTCGACCCATGTTGCTCTCATAACATTCATACAAATGGATTTTCTAAGCTTCTAGCTTTAATAATCACATTGTGCCTTTCACTGGGTTGGAAGACCTTCAAACCCTCTCACTATGCATGCAAAAGAGCGAAGTTTTTCTGTGAAAACAATGTGAAGGCCACTCTCTTCTATTGTTGTTGTTTTTTTTGTTAATTCATTTATGTCAGTTACAGGGCACACAACTTCCCTAAATTGAGGAAAAAATTGTGTTAATTACAAGCTTAAATAGTTTTTGATGAATGATGTTGTCCAAAAAAACATCTATTCTATGTTTACCTTTATAAATATTTTTCTTTATGGATTCAACCCTATTTGATGGACTTTATTATATAATCATTATTTTACTTAAATAATCTCTGGAATAGTATTATGCCAACTCCTACTCTGCATTTTTGAATTGGTGCCCACGCGCCCTTCTAACCCCCACATTCCCCAGCTTCAAGCAGTCTCGACCTTGGCCTTCGGCCATTTCAATGGTCCCTCTGAAGCCTCCTCTAGATGGTGACTCCTCCCTGTATCTTCTCAGTCGTCTCAGCATCCTGATGAAAATGATGCAGCCTTCACATCCTTGTTATCTTCCACTGGCCCTCCTACAACCAGACCCTTAGTTTCCATGTTTGTAAAAAAATAGAAGACATTCGTGAAATCATACTTCCTCCCTCTCTTCCTCGCCACACTACTCTTTCTCTCTCTGAGCATGGTCTAGTTGGTTAGTTCACAGGTCTATTGCCTTCTCCCCGCTCTGTTCAGAAGTGGGTAGAATGGAACTAGTCCTCCACTATCAGTGGAAAAATCTCGATCAGGTTCTTTGGAAGAGGCTACTACATATTCCACATTGAAACAAAAGAAGATAGGGATTTGATATTTAGGAATGGACCATATTTCATGGATACTAGGGGCCTTTATTTAAATAGGTTGACTCTGGATTTCGATTTAGAGTTAGATTTGCCAAATGTTGTGCCAGTCTGGGTGTGACTTCCCTGCCTCCGCCTCCACCTCCATTATTGGGGAGGCGAATTAGTCAAAGCAATAGGAAATGCAGTGGGTAAATAGATTGATAGAAGCAAGCCAAAGGAGAATGTGCATGCATGTGCAATAATATGTGTTGAAGTAGACGTAGGAAAAAGGCTCCCAGAAGCAGTAAAGATCAAAGTCGATATCTAGATGCACATTCAATAGCTAGACTACGAAAAAATCCCATTCAAGTGTAATATATGTCATGAATATAGTCACTTTGCTAATAGATGTCTGAAAAAACAAGAAAATGAAGAAGTGGAAGCTTGCTGGGTTGTGTTGTATTCTTTCCACGACTAGCCTCCCTAGTTAACTGGGGGGTTAGAGGCGGGGCAGAGCCCCCCCTTCATTGTGTCGATTGCACAGTAGGGGGGTAATAGGGATTTGAGGGGTGGGTAGCCCCCCTCTATGAGATCCAGGGCAACGCCTCGAGGAAATTGTTTTGGGACCCTATATTAGGTGGGTGTACCTACCTATGGTTTTGTGCATGTGGTTTTGGGTGCGATGGTTTTCATTCCATGGTATTGGATGCTTTGACATGTATATATATGTATTATAACATTAAAAGGAACATAATGAAAAATCAAGCTAGTAGTCCCGATTTTGGGATTTAGGGGAAAATCTCTGTGTATATGTGTTTTATGTGTTATGCTCTCGCATTGTTTATTTCCTATTGTTAGAATTTGTATACAGGTAGTTTCCGTAGGGGGTTAAAATCAACAGGAAATGTAGTGGGTAAATACATTGATAGAAGTAAGCCAAAGGATAATAGGCATGCATGTGCAAGAATATGTGTTGAAGTAAACGTAGGAAAAGGGCTCCCTAAAGCAGTAAAGTTCAAAGTCGATAGCTAGATGCACATTTAGCAGCTGGACTATGAAAAAATCACATTCAAGTGTAAGATATATCATGAATACAGTCACTTTGCTAATAGATGTCCGAAAAAACAAGAAAATGAAGAAGTAGAAGCTTGTTGGGTTGTGTTATATTCTTTCCACGACTAGCCTCCCTAGTTAACCGAGGGGTTAGAGGCGAGGCATAGTCCTCCCTTCATTGCATCAATTACACATTGGGGAGGTCATAGGGGGTTTTAGGGGGCTGGGTAGCCCCCCTCAATGGGGTCCGGGGCAGCGCCTCGGGGAAATTTTTTTGGGACCCTATAGTAGGTGGTCTTGGCTTGATGGGGCCTGACCTAGGTTCAGAGTTAATTAGCCAAACAAATCCCTATACTACTGGCCCTTTCGGCAACAACCCATGGAGCGTGGACTGAGATCTCACCCGAAGCAGTATGGGGGGATGCTGGAACCAAGTTTCTGCACCCTTGAGATGTCTAACGTGTCGATTTATTCCAACTGTGAATTGGATTTGTGCAGGTCACTTTGCACACTTTCCTAACCTGATATATTGTCGTGATCCATTATATCTACCTTCGTGTAGCCCTAACCAAGGACTGCAGTACTTTCACGCTGTTAAGACAGCGATCTGTGCTAATTCCCTTAGTTACACCACGGAACTTACTTATCTTCTTATAATATTTAATTATCTTCACGTAAATAGATACTTTGTATTATATGCACTTATTCAACACATTCATATAAGTTCACGCAACAAATAAACAGTAATCTTGCAATTTATACCCAATATACTTCAATGCATAAAACAGAAAAGATACACACAAATATTGTAGAAATTCTCTTTATTAATGCTTCACTCAGTTACAGACTCAACCTGCCCTGTGCAATTAGCTGCAAGGGTCTACGCAATCAGTTGCGGACTACTAGGCCTCTACGCACTTAGTTGCAGAGCCTTCTCCTACTCTACGACCTAAAGAATGACTCAACACTTCAACTTGGAATTAATGATTCTATCCCATCCATGAATATTAGATTAGATGTCTCTTACAATTTAGAGCCTCGCTCTATTTATACAATCCCATGGTCCGCGGACCATGGGTAGATCTTTCAAACCGACATTACATTACAAAAATAAGGGTGGACAGCCCTATGACTATATTACGAATTCACACTCCACGCCCATAATTCGCAGAGTCTTTACAATTGTCTTAGCGAAAACTTGGGCTTTAAGCCCTAAAACATGCCTTGGGGGATCCCACGCCTAACAGGCCCCCAACACAAACATCGTGACTCGCCCTCGAGTCACTCAGTCCGTGCGGAGATCTTCGCGTAGAGACCTCCTAGCTCTGCTCAGACTACTGCGAGGTTGGCAATGCACTGAGCCGATGCCTGATGTACCTCTTGCGGTTAGTTAGATGGTCAGGCCACCTATCTAGGGCTTCAATAGACTACCATTTACCTTGTCTGGGAAGATTTCACCATTCAGTTTCACCAACTACACCACGTCACTGTCTATGACTCTTTTAATAACATAGGGCCCCATCAATGCATTTGGAGTTTCCCTGGGAACTTATCGAACTTGCTTTCGTAGAGCAAAGCCAAATCATTCACTTTAAACATGCACAACTTAATATGTCGATCATGCCATGCCTTTTTGCACTTCTTTTGGACTTTCTGATGAAATCCTGCCAAGAACCGTTCTTCTTCAAGTTCCTCCAGTTACGCGAGACTTTCCTCCATGGCTCCATGGTCTATCATACTTGTGAGTGTTACTATGCGTAGATTAGGCATGATATATTCCATCAGAATTACGGCTTCTACTCCATAAACCAACCTAAAAGGTGTTTGTCCCGTCAGTTTCTTGCATGTTGTCCTATAAGCCCATAATATTGTGGGAACGCACAGGTCCCAATCGCTTCGCTGTGCATTGCATACTTTTGTCAGCACGATCTCCAATACCTTGTTGAACGCCTCTATGGTTCCATTAGCTTGTGGGTGATACGGTGTTCTTTTCTGATGATACACCTGAAACTCTTACATCCGTGCACTGATAGTTTCATTCTGGAAATGTGTATCGGGATCGCTCATCAAGATCTTCAGAAAACCAAACCGTGTCATTACGTGTTCAAACAGAAACTTTGCAGCCATCGCGGCTGTGCCGTCTTTTACTAGCTGTGCTTCTACCCAATGCATTAGGTACTCTGTCGCACTAATAATATGCCTCACTCCTATCTTTCCTTGTGGTTTGATAGGTCCTACAAACTCGATCACCCAATTTTGAAAGGTCCACAATGTAATTTGTGGATTCAAAGGCATCTTGTCCCTTCTTTATGGTTTACCCATTCTTTGACATATGTCGCATGCCTTACAATGTGCTTTTGAATCCTGATGCAGGGTTGGCCACCACAACCCTGCACAAAGAATATTCTGCGTAGTTGCGCTTCCTACATAACAACCTCCCGCGGGGCCCCCATGAGCGTCCATGAGGATACTACTTCGTTCAAACTCTGGTATGTACCTCCGCAGTATCTCATCAGTTCCCATTTTGTATAAGTGTTCTGAAATGACAAAAAAGTCTGCTGCTCACACCACTAGTTCTTTCTTCTACTAAACGGAGTAACCTTTTGACACAGTTCATGTTGTTAGAAAGTGGATTATATCTTCAAAGTGTCCATCCACTACATGCATAGCAAATTTGCACATCGGGTAGTCCTTCCTCCAAATTGGTAGGTTCCTCTCCTATCTCAATGCGCGACAAGTGATCCAGTCCCGCATTCAATCGCCCAATCTTCACAATAACTTCGAAATCATATTCTTGGAACAATAAGAGCCACCTGCATATGCGCCCCCCAAACACATGCTTATTGACTAAGTATTTCAGCACGGAATGATCTGTGTACATCTTGAAGTGGCCCCCTAGCAAATAGTGTCAATATTTCTGGAGTTCATACACCATTGTGAGTCCCTCGCATTCAATGGTGGAGTAGTTCTTCTCTGCTTTAGATAATCTGCAACTTGCAAATGCAATAGGGTGATCCAATCCTTCTCCGCCCTCTTGTGTAAATATAGCCCCCAGTGCTATATACGACACATCAACATGAACATGAAATTATTTCTTCTAGTTTGGGAAAACACGAATTGGTGCAGTAACCATCTTCTGCTTCAATATATCTAGGCTTTTCTTATAGTCATCATCCTAGTAGAACATGACATCCTTCTTTAGTATTTTTTCTATCGGTGTGATGATCTGGGCATAACTCTTGATAAATTTTCTATATTACCCAGTATGTCCCAAAGTAGCGTGCAGCTGTTTGACACTACACGATGCTTCCAAATTCAGAATTACTGCAATTTTCATGGGGTCTACCTTCAGCCCTTGTTTACAAACCACATGCCCCAATAGGTTCCCAAAAGGAACACGAAACATAAATTTCTTGAGGTTGAACACGATTTTGTATCTCCGGCATGTATACAGCATCAAATGTAGGCTTGCTACATGGTTCCTAACCAACCCAAATATAGTCCAATCATCAAAATAGACCTCCAAGAATTTATGAATATATTCCCTAAACGTAGCAACAAATACGCGCGAGAAGATAGTTGGCACGTTCTTTAATCCAAATGACATGACAGTGTATTGAAAGCAACCCCACTTCGTCGCGAAGGTTGTCTTGCTTCTATCCTTTGGCGTGATCCTGATCTGGTGGTACCCTGAGAACCCATCAGTGAAAGAGTAGGCTTCCTGACCGCCTACATTGTCCAACACCTCATATGTGAACAGAGTTGGGAATGGATCATGTACGCACACATCGTTCAACTTCCTGAGGTCTACGCATATTATTATTTCGTCCTTCTACTTCTTTTCTTATACCACCATCAGACTTACCCAGTCTGACTCCACGACAGGTTCAATAATGCCTGCCGCGAGCATATTATCTAATTCTAGACAGACCTTCTCCTTGTATTTTGGGTTTAAGCGATATGGTCATTGTTTTACTGGCTTCACATCCGGCTTTAACGTGATCCTCATTACCCCTAAGTCTCTGATTATTCCCTTTAAGTCTGTGAACTTGGTTAGGAATAAGTCTTGAAACTCGCGGAGTAATTCAGCGACCTTATCCACCGTCGCAGCATCTCAGTAGTCCCCAATCTTTGCGAATTTAGGCTCCACCTCTATACCAATATTTACTTGCAGAGTTTTTACTGGCGCGGTTATGTCAAGGTTCTCAATTTGGGGTCCTTGAACCTCGTGTTGGCCTTTTGCCTCTGTAACGTTAGTGTTCCTCGAATCTTCATCCTCTTCCTCGGTAGTGACGTTATAACACTCTAGTGCACAAGTTAGCTAGTAGCCCAGCTAGGTTGAGTTACTACTACCGACTCCTGTGGCATTCTAAAGATGGTTGCCTTTACTTCTTGTAGTGCTTCATTAATACTGTCCCATCCATCATCAAAGTTAAAGGTCATCCAAAACCCTTCATGCAGAACATCCCATTCATTTGTTCCATGTTGAATCTTTGTTTCTATATACCAATTCATCGATATAACATTTAGAGTGTGATATAACAGGTGCAACCACTCCGGTTGCGGCTTTTCCCCATAGGCATGTGTCCACCTAGCTAAATGCATGCATGGATCATCCTGTCCATCATATTTTTCTACAAATCACACTCTAGGCTTCCCAAACCATGTGCACATCATCCTTTTTCATGTGCACCAATCTTCAAAGGCTCCTTTGTGGATACCCCACCATCTCGCAAGCGTAGCACACAACACCCAATTCAAAGCCTCGAAACGTTTCCGCTCTGGTACCTCCCATTCAAATTTGTCCAAGAAAATGTCTACCTCACCTAATCCAGCATAAGTAGGCAGATCCCTCATTTCCATTAAAATGTAACGCAGTGATCTTGTCATCATGTTACAGTTCAGCATGGTTACCTCATGTAACCTGTTTTGCCATCGCTCTATCTCCTCATCTGAATTTGAAGTATAGGATATTTCACACTCCCATGAAACACATCTGTCTGTAGTGGGATTTGCCCAGTCTTGCTCTCGCGCAGTTATCTTGTAAATGTAGTTTAAGTTGTCATCACTTTCATAGTCATGCACTGGCTCAGTGTAGTGCGATCCCTCAGTAGGGTCAAAAGGTATCACTACATGCAGAGAATTCTTCTCAAAAATAATCTTGCGCTTCTTCAAGTTGATCACCCCATTCATGTCAGTGGCCCAATCAATCCCTAGGAGCACAGGGTAGGGATTTTTGTCATCAACAATCTCTATCACGTCAAAGTCGGCTAGCATGCTTACTCCTTCAATATCCACTGTGATTCCTTGAAATCGCCCTAGGGGTATTATCTTTTGTTGGTTTTCCATGCGCAACTAAATAGGAGACCATTGTAGTGAAGGTCTCCCCATGCGTTCCGATGTCTACTTCAGCAGAACATTCACGTCCGATCCTAAGTCCAAAATTACTTGGTCCATTTCATACTCTCCAATCTGTGCGGTTAACCTCATTTCTATTCATTTTCTTGTCTTATGCTTTGCAATCTTCCAGACCATGTGCAGTTCTCCTAGTGTGGTCCCAGTGCATCTATTAATGAGTTCCTGCAATCCTTTCACAACCTTACTATCACGTAGTAGCTTCGTGCATGTTTTGAGGAACATCATTAGCATTGATGGGTCCATGTCTGGCTCTAGTATGTCTTTGCTTCCTGAAGTGTAGGCATCAATGAAGCTCTTCTTAGCTTCCATAAAAGTTTTTCGAGCATGCTCCAAATTAAACTCTGCTTCCTTTTCCAGAGCTTTGCGAACCCAAGTATCATCTACTGGTTGTTTTCCTTTATCTTCTCCTGTCGTGATCCCACTTCGGAGCACAATATTCACATTAGGTTCTTCCTCGCGTAGCTTAGAACTCATCATTTGCAGGTTTTGAGTTAGGGGAGGTAGTAGTGCGCCCTTGTCATGAAATCTAGCTATCAGGGTAGGACAATCCTCCATATCGTTATCAAACAAAGTATAGTACAAACATGATGGACACATTGGATTCGTACAATCATGGGCATAATTCCTTGCCCCCCCGGCAATTGTAGCATATTAGCTGTCCACGACCTCTTCCAGGTCCTCCTCCCCCTCAACCTCGTCCATGCCCTTGGAATCCGGTGCGTGCCATTCTAGCACCTTGGTCTAGGGGTTGCGTTTCAGCCTGAACCATGTATGTAGGAGTTCTATCCATCATCAACTCGTAACTTCTACAGGTGCGCTCATCATGTCCTACTGACCTACATAAATTACATAACAGCTGTTGCGAGTTTTGCGTGTACTTTTGCAATAGGTAACAGTTGTACATAACATGCTTTCCTCCTACTTGAAAAATCGTGCACCACAAAGCAGGCTCTGCACTTAGTCCTGCATGAGCTTTCGGTCTTACTGGCATCGGCCCTCCTCCCGCGAGGTAATTTGCGAACACTCAGTAATGGTCCTTGTCATGACCATGCTCTTTATATTTCATGCACCACACCTCTTCGTGCACTTCGGGTCTAGCTGTCCTGTCCTGTTTCAGGCTCTGCATTTCTAGGCACAAGTTTTTCAACTGCACATGGATTTGTTGAACTCCTAAGTTAGGATCTTGCATTGGGGTCTCATGCAGCCTCATCACAGTCTCTAAAGCTTCAGTCTGAGTTGTCAACCTTTGTTGTGTTAGCGCGTTCCTCAAATGTGGTGATAACGATGCTACAAACCATTCGTGGTGATGTCCATCCATCAGAGTCATGTTAGCTTCACGAATTGTGCACTTCAGCCTCTGATCCAACTCCCAAGGATTATCACCTGGTAGCATCATGATTTATTTGAACCCAATGATCGACTGCACTTTTGACGTCGGCCTTCTAAATTCCTTAGTTAGCGTGGCTTGGACATCCGTGATTCCTGCATTCGGATGATCACTTGAGTGCTTAATGTACCAGATCAGTGCATGATCCTACAGAGCACTAACCAACGTTTCTTTCTTGATATTATCATCTGTAATTTCCTGTGCTTCCTAGACAACTTTTATTACAAACCAAAACTAGTCCGGATCTTGATTTCTCACTCCTTTGAACATAGTTAGCTTTATCGAGCTTGCCATATTAAAATGCGGCAGTGGCGGAGGTGGTACAGGTGAAGATGGAGGTGATATTAGTGAAACATTCAGAGGTGTGCGTGGGGGTGGTATCCACGAAATCCTCTGCCTTATCAAGTTGATCGCACTGTGTGGAGATACTTGCATGAGCTCTTCCTCATCCCTTCGCTGAGGTGAGATCAAGGGGTTAGTTTTTAGTTTCGTACTGCCTTCGTTTCTATAAATTCTCCCACTTCATGTAGTGTCGAACATCAATGTAACCACATAATCCATTTTTCACACAACATCATTTTAATCCAAGTGTTCAAAGACTTAACATACTTACCTCACGATCCTTTGAGAAAGCGTCGTTTTGCTTCGTTGTAGCTAACTGAAGTGTCTACCATGAACTCAGTAATGAACCCTCCTATAGTTTGAGTGATCCAGTGATCAACAGCGCATGTGACCTTATCCTCTGATGCTTCCAACCTGTGCACCAACTCTGGGTCCACACAATAGGACTGTCAAGCCTGTACCTCCCTTAGCTATCTACTAGCTTCGTGATCCACTCGTACAGCTCAATAGGGAATGCCGTGAAGAAAATTTCATGGATCTCTATGTACATGTAGCAGTCTAACCACTCTTATTTTGTTAGTCGTGGATTCCTATTCTCCTACGCAGCGAACTCGTGAATTCTCCTATCAATCCAACCTTCGATTTCCTTATTAGTTTGATTCCAGTGATGCCACATCAGACATCTCTGTGCAGATTCCAGTCCTGACAACGGAACCATTTGTTCGCTTGATGGGGCCTAACCCAGGTTTAGAGTTAATTAGCCAAACAAATCCCTGTACTATTGGCCCTTTTGGCAACAACCCGCAGAGCATAGACTGAGGTCTCACACGAAGCAATATGGGGGGATGCTGGAAACAAGTTTCTACACCCTTGAGATGTCTAAGATGTCACTTTAGTCCAACTGTGAACTAGATTTGCATAGGTTACATCGCGCACTTTCCTGACCTGCGATATTGTCATGATCCATTATATCTACCTTCGCACAGCCCTAACTAGGGACTTCGGTACTTTCGTGTTGTTAAGATAGTGATATGAACTAATTCCCTTAGTTACACCACGGATCTTACTTATCTTCATATAATAGTTATTTATCTTTGCGTAAGAAGATACTTTGTATTATATTCACTTATTCAACACATTTATATAAGTTCGCGCAACAAATAAATAGTAATCTTGCAATTTATACCCAATATACTTCAATGCATAAAACAGGAAAAGATACACATAATATTGTAGAACTTCTCTTTATTAATGCTTCACTCGGTTATAGACTCAACCTGCCCTACACATTTAGCTGTAGGGGTCCGCGCACTTAGCTGTGGACTACTAGGCCTCTGCACACTCAGCTGCACAGCCTTCTCCTACTCTACAACCCAAAGACTCGACTCTACACTTCAACTTAGACTTAATGCTTCTATCCCATCCATGAATATTAAATTATATGTCTCTTACAACTTAGAGACTTGCTCTATTTATACAATCCCATGGTCCGCGAACCATGGTCAGATCTTTCAAATCGACATTTCATTACAATAACAAGGGCGGACAGCCCTATGACTCTATTACGACTTCGTGTTCCGTGCCCATAATTCGTGGAGTCTTTATAATGGTCTTAGTCAAAACTTGGGCTTTAAGCCCCAAAACATGCCTTGGGGGGATCCCATGCCCAACAGGTGGGCATACCTACCTATGTTTTTGTGCATGGTTTTCGCACATGGTTTTGGGCGCGATGGTTTACATTCCATGGTATTGGATGCTTCATCATGTATATATATGTATTATAACATTAAAAGGAACATAACGAAAAATCAAGCTAGTAGTCTCGATTTTGGGATCCAAGGGAAAATATCTGTGTATATGTGTTTTGCTCTCACATTGTTTATTTTTTGTTGTTAGAATTTGTATGCAGGTAGCTTTTGTACGAGGTTAAAAGCAATAGGAAATGTAGTGGCTAAAATACATTGACAGAAGCAAGCCAAAGGAGAATATGCATGCATGTGCAAGAATATGTGTTGAAGTAGACGTAGGAAAAGGGCTCCCGGAATCAGTAAAGATCAAAGTCGATAGTTGGATGCACATTCAGCAGCTGGACTACGAACAAATCCCATTCAAGTGTAAGATATGTCACAAATATAGTCACTTTGCTAATAGATGTCCGAGAAAACAAGAAAATGAAGAAGTAGAAGCTCAGGATCCAAAATGGGAACAAATTAAAAAGAAAAAAACTGCAAGTAAATGGTCTTCTCAACCCTCTTCATTTCCTCAAATTCCCTCTCACTCAGCCCCTATTCTCTCATCTCCTCTTCCATCCCTCTCTTCTCCTTTGCCCCCTCACATTCCTCCCCCTCCTTCCTCAAACCTTCTAGTCTCTAATCCCTTTGGTCCTCATGAATAACCAGTTATTCCCTCCTCTCCTCCCCCCCCCCCACTTCCTCCCCTTCCCTCCGTTTCCCACCCCCTCCTCCCCCATCCTCTCCCTTAGGTTCCCCCCTCCATCATTTGATTGAATCATTACAAGGAAACAATCTAAATATTCATTATCCTCCCTTCATCATAAAAATAAACAGGAAGAAATTCAAATAAAGAACTAAGAGATGACATTGTTGCAAAGGAGATGGCTATGGGTACTCAACATCCTATGGATTCCTTTCTATAAAAGAACAAAAGGAATAAGGAGAAAACCTCCAATCCTTCCAGAAAGAAAGGTCCAGCTGCCCCCAATCAAAATAAATAATGAATCTAGTCTCTTGGAACTATCAAGGAATGGGAAGCCCATTGAAATTCAATGCAATCAAAGATCTAATAGAAATGGAAAATCTAGACATCCTCATGGTTTAGGAGACCAAAATAAATGAACAAGACTGAGGGAAAATGATCCAAAAAATGAGAAATTATGAAGGAACATCTCTCCAAGCGTCAAGGGCCTTGGGAGGTATGTGCACTCTTTGGAGTAAAGGGAAATGGGAATTAGTTCATCAGCTAAAAAAACAACATTGGATTAAAATAAATCTAAGAAATAAAATAACTCAAGAGCAATACTTCATAATAAATATCTATGTGCCAAATCATTATAGAGAGAAAGAAGTCTCTTGGAACTCTCTAAAAAAAAATCTTCCCTAGGTTTACAACAACAACATCATAGTTGGAGGAGACTTCAACTTAGTATTGAATGTTGATGAGAAGTTTGGAGGTTCTTATCATGCTGATCCTTCAAGGGATACCATTGATCTCATTATGGAATCCTATAACCCTATGGATATTCCTCCCAATAACCAAAAATATACATGGAGCAATAAAATAATAGGCAAAAGCAACATCAAAGAAAGGTTAGATCGCATTCTAGTTCAGGAAAGAATATCAAACAACTTCAGCTCAATCACTTCAAGAATAATCCATAGCTCAGCATTTAACCACAAGCAAATGGTTATCTCTCTTGGGAATCTAGGGAATTTAGGTCCAACTCCATTTTGATATTGCCCATTATGGAACAACAGTGAGGAAGTTAAAAAAATAATAGTAGAGGTCTGGTCTCAAAAGATCATAGGTTCTCCAAACTTTGTTTGGGAAACCAAACAAAAAATAATAAGGAAGGAAATGAAAATTTGGGCCAAGAACAACCATAAAGAAACACAGAAAAAGAAGGCAGATTTAACTAAAAGAATGGAGACAACCCAAGAAAAAAAATAACAATAGGAAGAAATAAAAGAATGTCAACTACAGGAAGAGAAAATTTACTAGGAAATATATAGAGAAAACAAAGTAGAGGAAGAGGAATAGAGATTCAAATCTTGCAACCTCTGGCTAAAGGCAGGAGATAACAACAAAACCTTCTTTCATAACTCAACAAAGTTGTGGAGAATTCTTAATCAGATAGATAACATAAAGGTTGATGAAGACAGAGAAATCATAGGACAAGAATATTTGAAAAAGGAAGCGCATAGCCATTTCAAAAAGATCCTAACAGCAAACTCAACAAATTTAGAATATGAGACCTTCACCCAGCATATTCCCAATAAAATAAGTGAAGAAATAAACCTTGAACTCACTAAAGAAGTAGATGAGAATGAGATTCATTCTGTTGTGTGGGATCTCCATCTGGACAAAGCTCCAGGCCTCGATGGTTTTTCCATTGCTTTTTATCATAACAATTGGCACATAATAAAAAATATTTGATAAGAATGATCAGGAATGTTTTCAGGAAAAAGAAGTTAGGAGGATTTACAAATTCTTCTTATCTTTCTCTTGTCCCAAAAGAGGCAAGGCCCTCTACTTTCAGTAGATTCCATCTGATATCCTTGTGTAACTCCTCCTACAAAATCATCACTAAAATATTAGCAAACCGAATAAAGCCTATCCTCCCCAATCTAATTTCAGAAAATCAAGGAGGATTCGTGCCCAGTAGACAGATCCTTGACAATATTATGATAGTTCAAGAAGCCTTGCACTCTAGTGTAATGAGGAAAGAGCAGGGTATCATTATAAAATTAGATATGGAAAATGCATTCGATAGATTAAATCTATCCTTCCTTTTAGTTGTCCTCAAGAAATTTGGATTCTCAAGCGAGATAATTGATATAATCAAAGCTTGCACAGTAGGACCATGGATCGCTCCTCTAATCAATGGCAGGCCAAGTGAGTTTTTCCAAATTTCTTGGGGTTTGAGACAAGCTTTTCCCCTATCTCCCTTTCTTTATATAATCATGGCAGACTCATTGAGAATATATCTAGAAAAGTGCAGGAGAGATCACATATTAACTGGCCTCTTTATCTCCCTTAGTGTCAAAAGCATTAATCGCTCATTATTTGTAGATGACACTCTAGTGATAGGAGGTTCTTCTTTCACAATGGCTAGAAGGATAAAAGAAGTGCTCAATAATTTCATGGAGGTTTCAGGAGGAATCCTAACCAACAAAAAATGTAGAATATATCGATGGAATGCCCCTTCTCACAATTTTCAAAGAATATCTCATATCTTGGATATCCCCTTCCAAGCAAGATGGATCCATTTCCTCTATCTCGACCTTCCGATATCTAAATAAAACCTGAAGAGAAAATTGTGGAATAAACATATTGAGAAAATGAAAAAAAAAAATAAAAAAATTGGGGCATGAATTGACTCAATTTATTAGGCAGAGTGATCCTAAACAAATCTATGCTCACAGCTCTTCCAATCAATCAATTTGCAGGTATTTTAGTTCCTGCAAGCATCCATAATAAAATCAAGTTAATAATAAGGGGATTTCTCCAAAAAGGAGGGAAATCTTATTCAAAAAACTTTAGTTTACTAAAATTGGATCATGTAACCTTGCCTTATGAAAAAGGAGGCATGTTCATAAGACTCCCTGTTGATTTGAACTCAACTCTAGGGGAAAAAATAGAATGTAGCTTTATCACAGGTGTTATAGACATTTTTGTGCCTTACAACTATAAGCATGAAATGTCCATAATCTAAGGGATCCAAAGCCCCTAAACATGTTGTTCCTACCCCTAGAGGAACAAGGCTAACAAACCACAGCAATTCACAGAAGTTCTCCACCAGAAACTGCTCAAAAACAAGTCAATTCAGGATCAATTCAGAGGCTCCACTAGCTGTCTGCACTGAAATTCAAAGTCTGCATTGGCTACCTGCACTGCAACGCAGGTAGAAGCACTACCAGGGTGCGCTGAGCGGGAATTGACAAATGGCAAGTTCATTCAACGAGGTGGAAAGACCCTGGAAGCTTCCAGAACCTTCCTCAATGACACTTGCCTCAGTGAATTCGACTAGTGAGGAGTAAGAGGTTCCCAACCTCCAAGTGGAAGCAAGAAACTCCAAGTGGAAACAAGAAATGACAGAGGGAGAGGACACTAGTCAGATCTCAAGCTGACTCATCCTCTCTCCAAACATCTATATATGGATCTCTCCTCCATGAGATCTAGAGGCTGGAATTTTGTTATTGCAAAGAATTGCTGTTGGTTTGAGGTTGGAATCATTGGGTGCTTAATGCTTTGAAGGAAGGTGAAGATATGAATTTCATTTGCTGGGAAGGAGATGCTGGGTTGGAGCCCTCTGGGTTGTATCTCTTCCTGAACCTTGTTATTCATCAATAAAGCTATCTTGGTTTCTCCTATATGCTGATGTGTCTTTGATGTATGATTGCATTAGTATGTTTAGTTTATTTCTAATCCTGAACTAGTTATGAATATGAATCTATGTCTTTGTGTAGTGTTCTCTTCTTGTGATCTTGCAGGAACCTGTTGAAGCTGGGCGAGCGAGAAGGAAAGTAGCTGGGAACTCTCAAAGAGAAGAGAAACCGGATCGAGGGACAAACGGAAGACACCGGTTAGTCCATCCATCTCTCTTCATTCTTAATTCATAAAGGAAGAATACTAGAATAGATGTCTCTGTTTGTTGCTAAGGCACTGTCACACCTTAGGTGGATAGGATCGTCCTGCATAGGCATTTTTCCCCACAACAACAGGGAAGGACTGTTGGTGGAAGAAAGTCCTGGAATACAAATATATGAATTGTGCTTGATCTCTCCTTATAGAATAAGGCTCCTCGCTCAGGCCATGCTCTCAAGTTTGGAATCTCGTAAAAAAAACTCTCCCTCTCATCAAGGAGAACTCATCCAAACTCCCTGGGAATGGTAAAGGTATTAAAGCATGGGAAGATAGCATAATGGGTAATCCTTCACTAGACACCTAATTAAATCTCCAAAATTTGAGAATATGGATGAGCACAAAGGGAATTAGCACTCTGGAAGATATCTCGCTTTGGGAAAATGGTAATTGGGTTAACTGGAAGATCCCCAACCTTCCTCAAAATCTCAAAAATCAATGGAACTCATTAATAATCCTTTTTAAGGGAGTTGATCCAATTAGCCTTGATTCCCAAGATTCATTTATATGGGACCGTAATCGAGGAGAGTATTCGGTGAAATCATGATATCTGAACATTCAAGCACATCAAGCTAAACAAGATTGGGCTCCATGGAGAACATTGTGGAAATTTGAAAGTTTGTCAAAGGTTAAAATATTCATTTGGATACTTCTAAAAGGAAAAGTCCTAACTATTGACAATCTCAAAAAATATGTATTATCAAGGCCTTCCAGATGTCCAATGTGCTTAATGGCTAAAGAAAACATTCAACATATGTTTCTTGATTTCTCCTCCGCAAAATAATGTTGGCATTTACTAGTAAGTCCCCTGGACGTTGATTTGAATCTATCTCGTCCTTTCAATGAATTATTTACAGCTTGGAAAAGGGAATACCCTTACTCTCTTAAAAAAAAGAATACCATCAAAAGGGACTAGAATAGTCTCCCTTTCTTCCTATGCTCGCAGCTTTGGTGATCAAAAAATAAAAAAATCTTCAGTGACCGACCTCCAACCATCAATAATATTTTGTCAAGGACTTCAAGTTTTATATTTGAATTCTATATTCAAAAGGATTGAAACCAATAGAAATCAATCAGATTCAACAAGAGGAGAGAAGTTGGATCAATTATGCAATTAGCAGGCCTAACTAGCCAAGCATCCCCAAATTAAAACCAAATCTTCAGAATTGGAAAATAAGGCTAAAAAATGAAGAATTCATCATGTAGATGAAAATTTTAAATGGACTCTACCTTTTATTTTATGGTGCTTCAAAAGAAAATCCAGGCAAAGAAGGAGCTGGAGGAATCATCATAGAACCAGGTGGAAATAACCCAATTACCTATCAATGGGGTCTTAGGGAAAATACAAACAACAGGGAAGAGGATTACGATCTGTTGATGGGAACAATAATCCTTAAAAAAGGGAAAATTTGTAATTCAATCATATTGGGTGACTCAGCTATAATAATTCAAGCGATGGTGGAAATAAGAAACCCAAGAAACATGGAATTGAGTCAAACCATAAGAAGAATCACAAAGTCTCCTTCAAACATATTTTGAGAGAGAATAACAAATCTGCTAACACCCAGACCAACTTGGCAGTGGCTTGGCCTCCCAGTGAATCTCGAATTTTACATGACATTTCTCAAATCCCAATACCTTAAAACTCCCTGCAGACTAATCTTGCCAATGTCACATCGTCATATGGATTGTAGTTTGACTAAATTCATAAATTCTCCTTATCCTCTGATTCCAAATCTCCCTCAAATCCTCCTCAAGCTCCTATCCTACACTTGCTTGAATCCCATGTCAATCGAGGTCCCTCAGACTCCTCATGATCTCTCTTAATCTCCTCCACTCCTCTTCTTTCTTCTGCTTTCCCTCCTATCGCTCCCTTCCCCACCTCCTGTCGTGGCTTGATCTCTCCCATCATCGCCACTCTCTCCCCTCCCATTGTGTTTCCTTCCTCGCCTCTGTCATTTTGCGTCTTTTTTATTACCTTTCTCCTCATTTTCTGCAGGCCAACTCTCCTTCTTCCCTTGTCCCTTCATGATCCTTAGCATATTTCCCATCCTGCTTTGCTCTGTCTCTCTCTTTCTACGCGTAGCTCTATCTTCCTGCGAGATGATCCATCTTCCTGCATGCAGATCCATCTCCCTCCCTTTGTTCATTCATCTTCCTTATTCAATTTGAGTCTCCTCTCTATTGTTCTCTCTTTCTCCTCTCTGTCGCAACATTCTTATTTAATCCTCAGTCACCGGAGAAGAGCTCAGGAAGCTATCTGTGTAGCAATGGAAATGGATCCATTAGATAAAGCCTCCCAAGACGGCAAATGTGTTGTTTGCAGGGCAAACAAATTCATGATAGATTAGCTTCGTGAGATAGTTAAGGACTTTAGGCTTCAGTCTAAGTCTGAGAATGCTCTCCTGAAAAAATAGCTCAATGATCAGAACTCTGAAATAGATGCACTCAAGGACAAGTGCCAACACATGGAGGAATCTTTCAACTATCTAAAGGGCCTCATCATTAACCAAACCAGTGAGAACTCTAACTACCAGGGCAGCAAGATCAGGTCTCAGAAAGAACCTTCAGTCAATCAGTTCTAGATGATCTCAGATGAGATTCTTCTTCAACATTCTCGACACTGAACTTAAGTTTTCATATGTTTTGTAAATGTAAATATTTTCTCAATTAGTTTGTAAGGCTTTATAAGCAGAATGTAGTAGGAAATCCAGGTAATTTTGGATGTAAGGCTTGGGGAATCTGGGACTGCGCTCCCTATTCTTCCTATATCAGCGAGCTAATCTCCAAAATATACTATTTTGGGAGCTTGTTCCTTTATTCTTTCGAAATAGAAATCTCAATAGTCGATCTTGTTAAAAAAAAACTGTGTACATTTTTAAATGTATAATGTTTGTTGTTATTTTGAATAATTATCACTATGTGACTTTTTTCCTAAAAAAAATCTCCACGTCTTGTTCCTTTTTAACAGTATATCATATTTATCAATTATTTTAGAATTATACTTCCTTTTAGTTACTACAGTAATACATATGCCTCATAAAATTACAACATATGTTCTTTGTTCATTCATATATGTGTATATGTTTACAGGGACTTTCATAAGTTTATAAATTTGAGCTTATAAATTTTTTCCTCTAATTTGATCTTCTTTAAACCTATAGTAGTGGTATTCATTACCTATACACTCATATATTCTCGTATAAACATATGTAATTGCTTATTGCAACAACAATAATTATAGATTTAGTAAAATGAATTAGTTTTTTTGCTTTTCCTTTCCATCAATAATATACTCATGTATTTCCAAACATTGCCTTATTTATATTTACAAATCTTACGGCTTGTCCTCTATAATAACGTTTTATATGTGTGTTCATATATGTTATCTACATGTTTTCTTATCTGATATAGTTAGGTGACCTTTGGTATATTTTAATAGTAATATTGATTGTATTCTTTCTATCAAATTTCAATGATTGATGTATATATGGTATATTTTAATAGTAATATTGATTGTATTCTTTCTATCAAATTTCAATTATATATATATATATATATATATATATATATATATATCTTTTCTTGAAAATAACCATATGAAAAAGAAAGCACAGAGATATCTTATCCTTGACTTTAACAAATTAATATTTCCTATTTTGTTCTTCATTTTGATTGAAAATAATTTATGGGAAAACAAAAAATAAATAAACAATTTCTTTTTTTTCTTTTTTCTTTTTCTTTCTTTCTCTTTTTTTTTTTTTTTTTTTTCCTAATGGTTCATGGACACCCACGGTCACTGGGTGACCGCTACGTCCACGAAAATATCTAAGCTTGATCAAGGTTATCAAGCTCTGCAGCCAATAGCTAGGCCTAACCCCAAGGGTTTCGGGGAGAATTGACCTTGTGACCTTCCGAACAACGAGGCACTTATTTGACCAGTTGAGCTAACCCTTGGGGCTACAATTTCTCATATTAATACTAAGGAGGAATAAATTTAGAAACTCTGACTTGAATAATTTTCCTAGGAAATTAAGTGTCAAGTACTTGGGTCCTCCCAACCTTGACACAATAAACTAGTCCCCCCGAGCAACTAGGCATGTAGTTCTTTTGTTATCTGTTAATTCTTGCTTCTCTTTAGTTTCTCCAATTCTGCTCTTAAAATAATGAGACAAAAGAAAGAAAATTCCCAGATAAGATCTATCTACCACTCTTTTGGTGATTAATAACCGCCACCACCTAAACAATAAGAGGCAAGTAGTTGTTTTCTCATTAATGGGTTTCTGTTTCCCACTCTTGAGGACAGATGCTCGTCTTCTAGGAAAAATTTAATTGGTTAATATCATAATTTATGAATTAAATCTAATCACCCAAATTGTATTCCTAGGACTTATTGATGGATAATAATAATAATAATAATTTTTCATATTAAATTGTAGTCTTTTTCCTCTTTCAACCATTTGTACTTAGCCATTATTTTCTCATACTTATTTTATTTACAAAATAAAACATCATTACAACTTTACAACCAAATATCACTGGTAATAATTACTGATAATTAAAAATGTTTATATGTCTATCAATGTAACATACTTAAGCAAGAAAAAAATATATGCACATTTAATTACAATGAAATCATTAAGCTAAGAGATATCACATAATCAATGGTTCATATTGTAGGAGGAGGTGGTTTTTTTGCATCTATATTACAAGGGTATTATTGAACTCTATTAGAAAAGATTTTTTCTTGTTGTAGTTATTTTTTCTTTATTTTCTTAGTATCATACATCAACATAACTATGGACAATGAGCCATGAGAAAGGGCATGATCACGAGTTTTCGAGCCCATATATATTATGTGTGATGAGCCATGCTACAACAACATTCATGAGATCATATATGGCCTAGTAAATGACATTTGCATGTGTTGGACACCATAGGTTTGTGTAGAGAGATTGATTACACTGGTTCATCCAATCGAAGCCAAGATCTGTAGAAGTCGAGATTGATTGGCATGGTGGTGTTAGGGGATGAGCTGTTGATTGTTGGAAATAATACTGAGAGGGCGGGTGAATCAATGTTAGTCAAGTCAATAATATTTTTCTTTTCATACTCAAATTTATATATGCTACTTCAATGAAGGTAACCTGCGTGTACACGCAACTGTGTTTAAGGCAACCAACGTATATCTAGAAAACTTATGATTCAGTTAATTCATCATATGTCAATCTTTAATCAGTACTTCATTAACCATATAAATAGTAACCATGTGCAGTAATATTAGAACAAACCATCACACATAAGAAACACACATGAGCACCAAGATTTAAGGTGGAAACCCAATGTGGGACAAAAACCACCTGTTGCTGTCTTCTTTTAATATAAGAAAAACTTGTTTACAATCTTGTACTGGTGTAGACTCATACAAGTACGCAGGAACCCACCTGCAGAAGGATACAACCTTCTCTCGTTCTCCAGCTTTTAATGGAAGGGAGCTACAACCCCCTAGCTCTTGTACTAGCCAATCCATTTACTAGTACGTAGGTGTCGGCCTATTGAAGGCTCCAACCTTCACTCATTTTCTAGTTGTTACTGGAAGGGAGCTCCAACCCCCTGGCTCTTGTACTAGCCAATATGTTTACCAGTACATAGGCGCTAACCTACAGAAGGCTATGACCTTCTCTCTTCCTCCAGGGACCATGTTTCATAAATTTTTAGACTGGATACTCCTAGAACACAACACCATAATCTGAAGGCCACGTTTCATCCAATTTTCATATTGGAACCATCAACAACATTGAATCTCAAAATCAATTACCACTGCAATACAACCATCAAATACATCTGCATTAACCAATCATTGAAACTCAATCATCAATCTCTGAATCACCCACAACTAAATCACTGAAGTCCCATCATCATTGAAGCAAATCACAATCAACCAATCTGAACATTCAGAATATTGTCATCAAAACACAATCACCAGAACACAAAGAAGAACCCAGAACTCCACAACAACCACTAGAACCAACTGCAAATTCAAATATCATATTTTATAATATATATGCTACTCTGATGAGGCAAACCAGCTTGTATACACGCTTTTACCAAAGCAAACCAGTGTACAAATCTGCAAATACTAACTTAAAAACTTCACAGCTATTTCAGAATTCAATCATACCCAAATCACAACATTTTCAGAATAAAACATGCATCAGTATTCAGATCTATACTATCCATGATCAAACCACATAATGATAATACATTTCAGGTCTTATGATCTCGATCCATCAACCACATAGGTGCATCCTTAGTTCAGATCAGAAACCCATAACCTTCATACTTGATCTCACACTTCATCATATATTCAATACTTGCACTCTTGGCCTAATGATCTTCTCCTCCTTATATACTCTTAGGCCTTTCTCAATACCTTGGACAAAAACTACTTAGGACCAATACCTTGGACCAAATAGCTAGGGTCAATACCATGGACCAAATACCTTAGACAAATACCTTGGATCAAAATACCTTGGACCAAATACCTCAGACCAAAAACTTAGTTTTCCAACATGTATGTGCGTTTCCTCTTATGAAAGTGTGTGTATATGTTATACGCTCCTTTTGTTCTGTTAACCCACGTGTATGCGCTCCTTGGACAAAGTGAACTTGTGTATACCTCTCTTTCTTCATTCTTTGGAGTTTGATCTGTAATCCTTTCTTCTTGTACTGTGAACTGTCATTTGAGTGAGTTGCCATCAAGGACAACACCTGTATCATACTGCCAACAATATCCCCCTTTGGACATGGTGGAAACAACAACACCAAGACACTCTCCCCCTTTGACATCAAGGGCAAAGGGCGGACCAAGATATCCTCCCCTTTTGATATCAAGGGCAAAGGGCTGACCATAAAGAATACTTTCATATCTGAACAACTGAATATAAACATTGATCATGCTCCCCCTAAGCACATGCTAAATTCTCTGATTAAACCCCCCCTTTGTACATGTTGAGATGCATTATATCATCCATGCTCTCCTTGAGCATATGAAGAGTCTGCAAATATTTTCCAAAAGAATAACATGACTAAGTGACTTTGACCTTCCTATCACCAATGACTCATACATATATCAATCTCCCAACCAAGTGGGGATATACCGAATTTGACTCATCCACCCAACCAAGAGGGGATATACCAATTATTTATACATGACAGAAATATAATTACATCATGGTGTTGTCATTATGACACAGGTTTGGCACTATGACATAGGTGTTGTCCTTGATGGCAACTCACTCAGATGGCAGATCACTGTTTAGGCTCTCAGAATAAAATAAAAAGAGATATACGCAGGTTTCCTTTGACGAAGTCGCGTATACACACGTGATTTATGATCAAAAGTCGCATATGCATATGCACACACTTTCATGCATGAAAAAGCGCGTACGTGTGGGAAAACTTATTTTTGGTCCATGGTATTTAGTCTTTGGTATTTGGACCTATGGTTTTGGACCATAGTATCTCGTCTGAAGTGTTGAACCTAGGTATTTGGTCCAAGGTATTGATTCATTATGGTTTTGTACCATGGTATTGTGTAAGGCCTGAGACTATAAAAGGGGAAGGAGATCATTATGCATGGACATTGACTTAAGTATTGAATATCTGATGAAGAGCTATATTTGAAATACTGGTCATTGGGTTATGGTGCATAGTTGGATCTGAATCAAGGAGGAACCTGAGCGTAAGAAGAAGGATAAGTACTATTGATGGATTGAGATCTTAAGGCTTGAATAGTAGTATCTTTGTGTGATTTTGATATGTTATTTTGGCACATGACTTGATCTATAAATCTGATAATCTTGGTATAACTGATGTCTGAATAAGTAAAAAGGATGAATTATCTTTTATAGATCTATACGCAGGTTCAACGAAGCAAAGACGTGTATACACGCTGGTTTTGTAATGCAGAACAACGTATACGCTAGTTGGCCTTAATTTAGAAGCGTATGCACGCATGTTTCACACATTGAAGTATCCTATGTCTCTTGAAATATGTTTTTGCTACTTCTGTTTATTGCTGCAGTGTTCTGGGTTTAGAATTGGTGTTTGGTTACTGTTACTGTTTTCTGGGTACAACATTCAAAGAAGTGACTATTTGATTCAGTATTGGTTTGTACAAAGGAGATTGGTTGATGCAGATATAATTGATGTTTGATTTTATTCATAGATCCAGTCTGAAAATTTATGAAACGTGGTCCCTGGAAGAAAAGAGAACGTTGTAGCCTTTTATAGGTTAGCACCTACGTACTAGTACCTCAACTAGTACAAGAGCTAAGGGGGTTGTAGCTCCCTTCCAGGAGAAGCTGGAGAAGAGAGAAGGTTGTAGCCTTTTGTAGGTAGCAACCTGCGTACTGGTATAAGACTACACCAGTACAGAAACATTGTAAAAAGAAGTTTCTAATTAAAAGAAGATAGAGACGAATTGTAGCAGGTGGTTTTCACCCACATTGGGTTTCCACCTTATATCTTTGTGTCCATGTGTGTGATGATATGTTTTGTTTTACTGCTCCTGTTTATTGTTCTTATGATTAATGAAGTCTTGATGCATTGATTAAAGATCATCAATTAATGAATCTTAAGTTTTCTGATATACGCTGGTTTCTTTAGACATAGTAGCATATATACATAGTTTCGCATAGCTGAAGTAGCATATACAGATATGATTGTGAAATAAAAATAATTGATTTGATAATACTGATTCACCCCCCCTCTCAGTATTATTTCCAACAATTGGAATCAGAGCAGGTCCTTCAGAAGAAGCTTGATCGCTTGAAGGAAGATCTATCATCATGAGCAACTATGAAAAGGAGGCATCTATCAGGCCACCAATCTTTGATGGAAGCAACTTCATCTATTGGAAGGTAAGAATCACAGCCTATCTTCAATCTCTTGGTACAGAAGTTTGGGATATCGTGGAAACAGGATACACATTTCCATCAGCAACTCCTACAGATACGACTGGTAAGAAGCAGTATGAAACAAATGCAAAGGTTATCAATAGTCTATTAGGGAGTTTATCTCAATCAGAATTCGTCAAGGTTATGCAGCTCAAAACTACAAAAGAGATATGGGACAAGATCGTTCTGAGCTATGAAGGAGATGATCAGGTAAAACATGCGAAACTACAAACTCTCAGAATCCAATATGAAAATCTGAGAATGCACAATGATGAAAGTGTGGCTAATTATTTCTTACTTATAGATGAGATTGTTAATTGTATGAAAAACTTGGGTGAAAAGTTAAAAGAAGCTACTTTGGTTGAAAAGGTTCTAAGATCTTTGTCTTGTAAGTTTGAATCAAAAGTTTCGGCCATAGAAGAAAAGAAAAATCTTCAAAGCATTACCATGTCACAGCTACACAGAATCCTAACTGCTTTCGAAATGAGAAAAGGGGGACCATCAGACATGAGAGAATCTGCATTCAAAACCTTAGGAAAAGGAGAATACAATGAGTCAGGACATATGTCAGAAGGAGAAGAAGAATCAAACTTTGTCAAGAACCTTCAATGGGGTTCTGGAAGATTCAGAGGTAAGCTACCTTTTAAATGCTTTGCTTGTGGAAGAGTTGGTCACTATGCGGCAAAATGTCCTCATAAAGATAAGCATGACAAAGGTAAGGAACCAGTTAGATGGAATAGAAAACAGAATGTAAGTAAGAAGAGCTATTATACACATGAAGACAATGATGGATTTTCAAATAGTGATGAAGATGAACAAGGTAATGATTATAGACTTATGATGGCTTTTGAAGATGATGATTTCTTGGATGCTATAGATGAAGAAGGTCTTTATGAAGAAATTTCTAAACTTAAAATTTGTTTAGAAGAAAAGAATATGATTATAGATACTCTGAAATTTTAACTTGCTGAAAGGGAAAAACACAATGAAAAGTTAGAATGTGAAATTGTGGGACTTATAAAAGATATTGAGAAAACAAAAGCTCTTAATCTTAGATTTGCTAAAGGATTTGAAACTTTATATGAGATTATCAAAGTGTAGTGTTCTCCTCTAATCAAGACAGGTCTTGGGTATATTAAAGAAGCATCTCAAACACAGAAGCCATCTACCTCCAAAAGTTATCTTGAAGCAGCAAGGAGAAGTGAACAAGTTGACAATTGATAGCAAAGGCACAATGTAGATCACCAGGTAAATCAGGGACAATTTACTTCAAGAATGAACAGAGATCACCAAGTAAATCAAGGGCACTCTACTTCAAGGATGAACAGAAGCTACAACCAACCACAGGTAAATCATTCTCAATTTGCCTTAAGAATGAATGGCTATGGAAATTACAATCACCTGGACGGAAGGTTTGATAATCGCAGGAATTTCTTCAATGGGCAATGTTTCTCTTGTCATAACTTTGGACACAATGCAGCTCAATGTGTTGCCTACAAGACCGTCATGACCAGAGAAGCAAGAAATCAAAGGAGTGTGATTGGAATCATGAAAAGAACCTACAATAACGTTTCTGCTCTTGAAAATGAAATAGAATGTTCTATTTGTAACAACTTCGGTCATGAAGATTCTTAGTGCAGGAGTAGGTTTCGGCAAACAACTCAAAAGGAGCAAGCTTCATTAAGTCCCAAAACATGGAGGAAGAAAGAACCGCAACCAAAAAGATGTGGTACAACTTTATATGTGGAAGGACAAGAAAATTAGTGGTACATCGACAGTGGTTGCTCAAAACATATGACAGGTGATAAAGAAAAACTTTAGTCATATAGTGCCTTTGAAAAGGAAAAGAAGGTCTCATTTGGAAATGACACGCCTGCATTCATAAAAGGTAAATGTTCTGTTATTTTGAGAGAAAAAGTCAAAGCTGGAAATGTTTTGTATGTTGATGGCTTAAAACATAATCTATTGAGTGTCAGTCAAATGTGTGATCAAGGAAATGAGGTAATATTTCGATCAAATGAATGTATTGTTCGTGAGCTTGATACAAGAGAAACAATGATCAAAGGCATAAGAACTCCAAATAATTTATACATACTCAAGGTAGGACAACAACAATGCTATGTAAGCAAGAGTGATGAACACTGGCTATGGCACAGAAGATTGGGGCATCTAAGCTTCTCTCAGATAAGGAAAGCATGCAAATATCAGGCAATTTATGATCTCCCTAACATCAGAATTCTTGACAATATAATATGCAAATCATGTCAGTTTGGTAAGCAAACCAGATCTAATTTCCCTGAGAAGGAAGGATAAGCTAGTAGGCCACTTGAACTTGTCCATACTGATGTATGTCGTCCAACTAGGAAGAGGTCACCTCGAGGAGAAGAATACTTCATATTGTTCATTGAAGACTTTTCAAGGATGTGTTGGATAGGAATTTTGAAGCATAAAGATGAAGCTTTTGAAAAGTTCAAAGCATTGAAAGCCTTGGTTGAAAATGAATCATATCGCAAAATCAAACGCCTCAGGTCTGATAGAGGAGGGGAATTTACCTCGGATGAATTTTTCGATTTCTGTGAAGAACATGGAGTAAGAAGGGAATTCTCTACTGCAAGGACTCCTTAGCAAAATGGACTAGTGGAAAGGATGAACAGAATGGTTCAACAAATGGCTCGCGCTATGCTTGATGAGTTTGGAACTCCCGTAACCTTCTGGGGTGAAGCTGCATTTGCTGTAGTTACTATTCTCAACAAGACAAACGTCTGGGTGAACAACACTCAAACTCCTCATGAACTTTGGTATGGTAAGACTCCCACGGTTAAATACTTCAAAATTTTTGGAAGCAAATGTTACATCAAAAGGACTGATGAAAACCTTGCTAGTTTGAACCTAGAGCAGATGTAGGCATTCTCCTTGGTTACTTTCCCCACAACAAAGGATATAAGTGTTACAATAAAATACTTGGAAAAATTGTTGAAAGTATTGATGTAGTGATTGATGAAGAAGGAAACATTCCTAGGCAGGTGAAATCCAAAGATTTCAAAGATGATGAGGACTATCCTTCAACATCAAATTAGACTTATGATGAAGAAGAAACCCATGAGGCACCAGAAGAACAAATAAGGATAGTAGAAAAGACTCCATCTAGGTACGTTCAGAAGAATCATCCAGAAACTCAAATTTTGGGGCAAAAAGAGGCGGGTGTACAAACAAGAAGAGCTATTTCAGAAGCTCCAAGTTATCTAGCATTTCAATCCTCCACTGAACCACAAAATGTAAGAGAAGCATGCAAAGATGAATGCTGGGTCAAGGCCATGAATGAAGAACTTGAGAAGATTGAAAAGAATAACACTTGGGAGTTGGTCCCTAGACCAAACGATAAGAATGTCATAGGGACAAAATGGATATTCAAAAACAAGCTGAATGAAAATGGAGATGTTATTAGAAACAAGGCCAGACTAGTTTGTAAAGAGTATGCTCAACAAGAAGGTATAGACTTTGAAGAAACTTTTGCACCGGTTGCTAGACTTGAAGCCATAAGAATGTTCCTTGCTCTTTCTATCTTTCAGAAGTTCAAAGTTCTTCAAATGGATGTGACATTTGCCTTTTTAAATGGAGACTTGGAAGAAGAAGTGTATATTGAGCAACCAGATGGATTCATCCTTGGAAATGATCCAAAACTTGTATGCAGACTTAAGAAGGCACTCTATGGTCTTAAACAGGCTCCAAGGGCTTGGTATTATCATCTGAACAAATACCTCCATCAACAAGGTTTTTCAAAAGGATCAGCTGATAGCAATCTATATGTAAAAATTGATAATGATAAATTGCTAATACTTGTCATGTATGTTGATGATATCATCTTTGGTAGCAATGAAGAAGCGATGAGTCAAAATTTTGCTTTGATGATGCAGAAAGAATTTGAAATGTCCTTGCTTGGTGAGATGAAATATTTTCTTGGTTTACAAGTCCAACAAAATAAAGGTAGTATCTTTTTGTCACAAACCAAGTACCTCAAGGAGATCTTGAAGAAATATGGCATGGAAGATTCGAAACCAGTATGTACCCTTATGCTAACAAGATGCAATCTCAGCGCCAATGATGATTCTGCAGTAGTACATCAACCAACCTATAGATCCATGATTGGTAGTTTTCTCTATCTGACAGGTACCCAACCAGACATCATGCATGTAGTGGGAATAGTTGGAAGATTCCAGGAAAATCTGAAAGAAGCACACCTTCAGGCAGTTAAAAGAATTTTCAAATATCTTCAAGGGACACAAAACTATGGCTTATGGTATCCTAGAGATACAGATCTCACACTTCATGCATATACAGATGCAGATTGGGCAGGAAGCATGGATGACAGAAAAAGCACTAGTGGTGGTGCATTCTTTATGGGTTCCAGATTAGTCTCTTGGTTCAACAAGAGGCAAAGCTCAATTGCTTTATCTACAGTTGAAGTGGAATATGTGGCTACTGCATCTTGTTGCACATAACTCCTTTGGATGATGCAGATTTTGTAAGATTTTCAAATCACTTGTACTCTACCTATTTCTATTTTATGTGATAATACAAGTGCAATCAACATTTCAAAAAATCCAGTCATGCATTCAAAGACTAAGCACATACCTATCAAATCTCATTTTCTTCGAGAATAAGTGCTTGAACAAAAGGTCAAATTGGAGTATGTTCCCTCCAAGGAACTGGTTGCTGATATACTCACCAAACCACTACCCAGGGAGACATTTGAATACCTCAGACAGAAGCTGGGAGTAGTTGATGCATCATCTTGCTGTTGAAACTTGTTTGTTTTAGAGAAAAGTGGTTGTACGTGAGTTTAATGAGGAGAATCCACGTACATACGCTGGTTTATGTGGATATAGTCACGTATATGTTGGTTTGAATACAAACAGTGGGCCAGGCTCAGGATGAAAGGAGTCTAATATGGGTCTGACAGAGACCATCTGGCACAGGTTCAAGGGGAGCATATATATTCTTCTAATAATGCATTGCTGGCATTATCCTAGAAGATCTTGGTTCAATATCATAGTGTTTTGGTTTCAGGGGGAACAGGTGCTGAAGAAGAGAATGGTTGCTGGTCTGAATGATGATTGACAGATGCTGCTGATGATAGTTGTTGATAACTATCATAGTCTGGTTGTAGATATTTCGTCTCTATGTCATATATTTATTTTCTCATCAAGGCCATGTAACAGCCTACTTTGGTTTCCCCACTATGCTTGGGATGGATAATGTAATGTTCTTATGTAAACTTTTGGTGTATCCCCACTTGGTTGGGTGAATGAGTCAATCCCCACTTGGTTGGGAGATGGATGTATGTATGAGTCTTTGGCGGTGGGAAGGTCATTTATGATGTATAAAGTTATGTATCTTCTTGTAGAAAATCTTCTTGCAGACCTTGCCTACAGTGAGGGGGAGGATGGACAACATAGCGGAGCAGAGATTTCAACATGAACTCAGGGGGAGCGTAACCCTTTTCCCTTGATGTCAAAGGGGGAGAATGAATTTGAGTGACTTGGGGTTGCCATCAAGTCAAAAGGGGGATATTGTTGGCATTATGACACAGGTTTGGCACTATGACACAGGTTTTGTCCTTGATGGCAACTCACTCAAATGGTAGATCACTATTCAGGCTCTCATAATAAAAGAAAAGGAGATATACGCAGGTTTCCTTTGACAAAGTCGCGTATACACGCGTGATTGCCGATCAAAAGTCGTGTATGTGTATGCACGCACTTTCATGCACGAAAAAGCGCGTACGTGTAGGAAAACTTATTTTTGGTCCATGGTATTTAGTCCTTGGTATTTGGACCTATGGTTTTGGACCATAGTATCTCGTCTGAAGTGTTGAACCCAGGTATTTGGTCCGAGGTACTGATGCATTATGGTTTTGGACCATGGTATTGTGTAAGGCCTAAGACTATAAAAGGGAAGGAGATCATTAGGCATGGACATTGACTTAAGTATTGAATATCTGATGAAGAGCTATATCTGAAATACTGGTCATTGTGTTATGGTGCATAGCTGGATCTGAATCAAGGAGGAACCTAAGCGCAAGAAGAAGGATAAGTACTATTGATGGATCAAGATCTTAAGGCTTGAATAGTAGTATCTTTGTGTGATTTTGATATGTTATTTTGGTGCATGACTTGATCTATAAATCTAATAATCTGGGTATAACTGATGTTTGAATAAGTAAAAAGGATGAACTATCTTTTATAGACTGTACACATTTTCAGCGAAGCAAAGGCACGTATACACGCTAGTTTTGTAATGCAGAATAGCGTATATGCTGGTTGGCCTTAATTCAGAAGCCTATGCACGCAGGTTTCACACCTTGAAGTAGTGTACGTCTCTTGAAATATGTTTGAGCTACTTCTGTTTATTGCTGTAGTGTTCTAGGTTCAGAATTGGTGTCTGGTTACTGTTACTATTTTCTGGGTATAGCATTCAGAGAAGTGACTATTTGATTCAGTATTGGTTTGTACAAAGGAGATTGGTTGATACAGATATAATTGATGTTTGATTTTATTCATGGATCCAGTCTGAAAATTTATGAAACATGGTCCTTGGAAGAAAATAGAAGGTTGTAGCCTTCTGGAGGTCAGCACCTACATACTAGTACCTCAACTAGTACAAGAGCTAAGGGGGTTGTAGTTCCCTTCCAGGAGAAGCTGGAGAACGTGAGAAGGTTGTAGCCTTCTACAGGTAGTAGCCTGCGTACTAGTATAAGACTGCACCAGTACAAACATTCTAAAAAGGAGTTTCTAATTAAAAGAAGATAGAGGCGAATTGCAGTAGGTGATTTTCACCCACATTGGGTTTCCACCTTATATCTTTGTGTCCATGTGTGTGATTATCTATTTTGTTTCACTGCTCCTGTTTACTGTTCTTATGATTAATGAAGTCCTGATGCACCGATTAAAGATCATCAATTAATGAATCTTAAGTTTTCTAATATACGATGGTTTGTTTAGACACAGTAGCGTGTATACGTAGTTTTCCATAGCTGAAGTAGCGTATATAGATATGATTGTGAAATAAAAATAATTGATTTGATAATACTGATTCACCCCCCCTCTCAGTATTATTTCCAACAATTGGAATCAGAGCAGATCCTTCAGAAGAAGCTTGATCACTTGAAGGAAGATCTATCATCATGAGCAATTATGAAAAGGAGGCATCTATCAGGCCACCAATCATTGATGGAAGCAACTTCGTCTATTGGAAGGTAAGAATCACAGCCTATATTCAAACTCTTGGTACAGAAGTTTGGGATATCGTGGAAACAAGATACACATTTCCATCAGCAACTCCTACAGATACGGCTGGTAAGAAGCAGTATGAAACAAATGCAAAGGCTGTCAATAGTATATTAGGGAGTTTATCTCAATCAGAATTCATCAAGGTTATGCAGCTCAAAACCACAAAAGAGATATGGGACAAGATCATTCTGAGCTATGAAGGAGATGATCAGGTAAAACGTGCAAAACTACAAACTCTCAGAATCCAATATGAAAATCTCAGAATGCACAATGATGAAAGTGTGGCTAATTATTTCTTACGTATAGATGAGATTGTTAATTGTATGAAAAACTTTGGTGAAGAGATAAAAGAAGCTACTTTGGTTGAAAAGGTTCTAAGATCTTTGTCTTCTAAGTTTGAATCAAAAGTTTCAGCCATAGAAGAAAAGCAGAATCTTCAAAGCATTACCATGTCACAGCTGCACGGAATCCTAACTACTTTTGAAATGAGAAAAGGGGGACCATTAGACATGAGAGAATCTGCATTCAAAGCCTCAGGAAAAGGAGAATACAATGAGCTAGGACATATGTCAGAAGGAGAAGAATAATCAAACTTTGTCAAGAACCTTCAACGGAGTTCTGGAAGATTCAGAGGTAAGCTACCTTTTAAATGCTTTGCTTGTGGAAGAGTCGGTCACTATGCAGCCAAGTGTCCTCATAAAGATAAGCTTGACAAAGGTAAGGAACCAGTTAGATGAAACAGAAAACAGAATGTAAGTAAGAAGATATATTATACACATGAAGACAGTGATGGATTTTCATATAGTGATGAAGATGAATAAGGTAATGATTATAGACTTCTGATGGCTTTTGAAGATGATGATTTATAGGATGCTATAGATGAAGAAGGTCTTTATGAAGAAATTTATAAACTTAAAATTTGTTTAGAAGAAAAGAATATGATTATAGATACTCTGACATTCCAACTTGCTGAAAGGGAAAAACACAATGAAAAGTTAGAATGTGAAATTGTGGGACTTATAAAAGATATTGAGAAAACAAAAGCTCTTAATCTTAGATTTGCTAAAGGATCTGAAACTTTAGATGAGATTATCAAAGTGTAGTGTTCTCCTCTAATCAAGACAGGTCTTGGGTATATTGAAGAAGCATCTCAAACATAGAAGCCATCTACCTCCAAAAGTTATCTTGAAGCAGCAAGGAGAAGTTAACAAGTTGACAATTGACAGCAAAGGCACAATGCAGATCACCAGGTAAATCAGGGACAATTTACTTCAAGAATGAACAAAGATCACCAAGTAAATCGAGGGCACTCTACTTCAAGGATGAATAGAAGCTACAACCAACCACAGGTAAATCATTCTCAATTTGACTCAAGAACGAATAGCTATGGAAATTACAATCACCTGGACGGAAGGTTTGATAATCGCAGGAATTTCTTCAATGGGAAATGTTTCTCTTGTCATAAATTTGGACACAAAGTAGCTCAATGTGTTGCCTACAAGACCATCATGACCAGAGAAGCACGAAATCAAAGGAGTGTGAATGGAATCATGAAAAGAACCTACAATAACTTTTCGGCTCTTGAAAATGAAATAGAATTTTCTATTTGTAACAACTTCGATCATGAAGATTCTGAGTGTAGGAGTAGGTTTCGGTAAACAACTCAGAAGGAGCAAGCTTCATTAAGTCCCAAAACATGGAGGAAGAAAGAACCGCAACCAAAAAGATGTGGTATAGCCTTATATGCGGAAGGACAAGAAAATCAATGGTACATTGAAAATGGTTGCTCAAAACATATGACAGGTGATAAAGAAAAACTTTAGTCATATAGTGCCTTTGAAAAGGAAAATAAGGTCTCATTTGGAAATGACACGCCTGCATTCATAAAAGGTAAAGGTTCTGTTATTTTGAAAGAAAAATTCAAAGCTGGAAATGTTATGTATGTTGATGGCTTAAAACATAATCTATTGAGTGTTAGTCAAATGTGTGATCAAGGAAATGAGGTAATATTTCGATCAAATGGATGTATTGTTCATGAGCTTGATACAAGAGAAACAGTGATCAAAGGCATAAGAACTCAAAATAATCTATACATACTCAAGGGAGGACAACAACAATGCTATGTAAGCAAGAGTGATGAACACTGGCTATGGCACAGAAGATTGGGGCATCTAAGCTTCTCTCAGATAAGGAAAGCATGCAAATATCAGGCAGTTCGTGATCTCCCTAACATCAGAATTCCTGACAATACAATATGCAAATCATGTCAGTTTGGTAAGCAAACCAGAACTAATTTCCTTAAGAAGGAAGGATCAGCTAGTAGGCCACTTGAACTTGTCCATATTGATGTATGTGGTCCAACTAGGAAGAGGTCACCTCGTGGAGAATAATACTTCATATTGTTCATTGATGAATTTTCAAGGATGTGTTGGATAGGACTTCTGAAGCATAAAGATGAAGCTTTCGAAAAGTTCAAAGCATTCAAAGCCTTGGTTGAAAATGAATCAGATCGCAGAATCAAATGCCTCAACTTTGATAGAGGAGGGGAATTTACCTCGGATGAATTTTTCGATTTCTGTGAAGAACATGGAATAAGAAGGGAATTCTCTACTGCAAGGACTCTTCAGCAAAAAGGAGTAGTGGAAAGGATGAACAGAACGGTTCAACAAATGGCTCGTGCTATGCTTGATGAGTTTGGAACTCCCGCAACCTTTTGGGGTGAAGCTGCATTTTCTGCGGTTACTATTCTTAACAAGACAAATGTCTGGGTGAGGAGCACTCGAACTCCTCATGAACTTTGGTATGGTAAGACTCCCACGGTTAAATACTTCAAAAATTTTGGAAGCAAATGCTACATCAAAAGGACTGATGAAAACCTTGTCAAGTTTGAACCTAGAGCAAATTAAGGCATTCTCCTTGGTTACACTCCCCATAACAAAGGATATAAGTGTTACAATAAAAGACTTGGAAAAATTGTTGAAAGTATTGATGTAGTGATTGATGAAGAAGGAAACATTCCTAGGTAGGTGAAATCTAAAGATTTCGAAGATGATGAGGACTATCCTTCAACATCAAATCAGACTTATGATGAAGAAGAAACCCATGAGGCACCACAAGAACAGATAAGGATAGAAGAAAATACTCCATCCAGGTACATTCAAAAGAATCATCCAGAAACTCAAATTTTGGGGCAGAAAGAGGCGAGTGTACAAACAAGAAGAACTATTTCAGAAACTTCAAGTTATCTAGCATTGCTCTCCTCCACTGAACCACAAAATGTAAGAGAAGCATGCAAAGATGAATGCTGGGTCAAGGCCATGAATGAAGAACTTGAGCAGATTGAAAAGAAAAACACTTGGGAGTTGGTCCCTAGACCAAAGGATAAGAATGTCATAGGGACAAAATGGATATTCAAAAACAAGCTGAATGAAAATGGAGATGTTATTAGAAACAAGGCCAGACTTGTCTGTAAAGGGTATGCTCAACAAGAAGGTATATACTTTGAAGAAACTTTTGCACCGGTTGCTAGACTTGAAGCCATAAGAATGTTCCTTGCTCTTTCTAGCTTTCAGAAGTTCAAAGTTTTTCAAATGGATGTGAAATATGTCTTTTTAAATGGAGACTTGGAAGAAGAAGTGTATATTGAGCAACCAGATGGATTCATCCTTGGAAATGATCCAAAACTTGTTGCAGACTTAAGAAGGCACTCTATGGTCTTAAACAGGCTCCAAGGGCTTGGTATTATCATGTAGACAAATGCCTCCATCAACAAGGTTTTTCAAAAGGATAAGCCAATAACAATCTATATGTAAAAATTGATAATGATAAATTGCTAATACTTGTCATGTATGTTGATGATATCATCTTTGGTAGCAATGAAGAAGCCATGAGTCAAAATTTTTCTTTGATGATGCAGAAAGAATTTGAAATGTCCTTGCTTGGTGAGCTGACATATTTTCTTGGTTTACAAGTCCAACAAAATAAAGGCGGTATCTTTTTGTCACAAACCAAGTACCATAAGGCGATCTTGAAGAAATATGGCATGGAAGATTTGAAACCAGTATGTACCCCTATGGTAACATGATGCAACCTCAGTGCCAATGATGATTCAGTAGCAGTACATCAACCAACCTATAGATCCATGATTGGTAGTCTACTCTATCTGACAGGTACCCAACCAAACATCATGCATGTAGTGGGAATAGTTGGAAGATTCCAAGCAAATCCGAAAGAAGCACACCTTCAGGCTGTTAAAAGAATTTTCAAATATCTTCAAGGGACACAAAACTATGGCTTATGGTATCCTAGAGATACATATCTCACACTTCATACATATACAGATGCAGATTAGGTAGGAAGCGTGGATGACAGAAAAAGCACTAGTGGTGGTGCATTCTTTATGGGTTCCAAATTAGTCTCTTGGTTCAGCAAGAAGAAAAGTTCAATTTCTTTATCTACAGCTGAAGCGGAATATGTGGTTGCTGCATCTTGCTGCACACAACTCCTTTGGATGATGCATATTCTGCAAGATTTTCAAATCACTTGTGCTCCACCTATCTCTGTTTTATGTGATAATACAAGTGCAATCAACATTCCAAAAAATCCAGTCATGCATTCAAAGACCAAGCACATACCTATCAAACATCATTTTCTCCGAGAAAAGTGCTTGAACAAAAGGTCAAATTGGAGTATGTTCCCTCCAAGGAACATGTTGTTGATATACTCACCAAACCACTACCCAGTGAGACATTTGAATATCTCAGACAGAAGCTGGGGGTAGTTGATGCATCATCTTGCTGTTGAAACTTGTTTGTTTCAGAGAAAAGTGGTTGTATGTGAGTTTAAAGAGGAGAATTCGTGTACATACGCTGGTCTATGTGGATATAGTCGCGTATATGTTGGTTTGAAGACAAACAATGGGCCAGGCTCAGGATGAAAGGAGTCTGATATGGGTCTGACAGAGACCATCTAGCACAGGTTCAGGGAGAGCATATATATTCTTCTAATAATGCATTGTTGGCATTATCCTAGAAGATCTTGGTTCAAGATCACAGTGTTTTGGTTTCAGGGGGAACATGTGCTAAAGAAGAGCATGGTTGCTGGTCTGAATGATGATTGACAGATGCTGCTAATGATAGTTGTTGATAACTATCATAGTTTGGTTATAGATATTTCGTCTCTATGTCATATATTTCTTTTCTTATCAAGGTCTTGTAACGGCCTACTTTGGTTTCCCCACTATGCTTGGGATGGATAATGTAATGTTCTTATGTAAACTTTTGGTGTATCCCCACTTGGTTGGGTGAATGAGTCAATCCCCACTTGGTTGGGAGATGGATGTATGTATGAGTCTTTGGTGGTAGGAAGGTCATTTATGATGTATAAAGTTATGTATCTTCTTGGAGAACATCTTCTTGTAGACCTTGCCTACAGTCTAGGGGAGCATGGACAACATAGTAGAGTAGAGATTTCAACATGAACTCATGGGGAACATAACCCTTTGCCCTTGATGTCAAAGGGGGAGAATGACTTTGGGTGACTTGGGGTTTCCATCAAGTCCAAAGGGGGAGATTGTTGGCATTATTACACAGGTTTGGCACTATGACACAAGTGTTGTCCTTGATGGCAACTCACTTGGATGGCAAATCACTGTTTAGGCTCTCAGAATAAAAGAAAAAGAGATATACCTAGGTTTCCTTTGACGAAGTCGTGTATACACGCGTGATTGCCGATCAAAAGTCACGTATGCGTATGCACACACTTTCATGCATGAAAAAGTGCGTACATGTCGGAAAACTTATTTTTGGTCCATGGTATTTAGTCCTTGGTATTTGGAATTATGGTTTTGGACCATAGTATCTCGTCTGAAGTTTTGAACCCAGGTATTTGGTCCAAGGTATTGATTTGTTATGGTTTTGGACCATGGTATTGTGTAAAGCCTAAGACTATAAAAGGGGAAGGAGATCATTAGGCATGGACATTGACTTAAGTATTGAATATCTGATGAAGAGCTATATCTGAAGTATTGGTCATTGGGTTATGTTGCATAGCTGGATCTGAATCAAGGAGGAACCTAAGCGCAAGAAGAAGGATAAGTACTATTGATGGATCAAGATCTTAAGGCTTGAATAGTAGTATCTTTGTGTGATTTTGATCTGTTATTTTGGCGCATGACTTGATCTATAAAATTGATAATCTAGGTATAACTGATGTCTGAATAAGTAAAAAGGATAAATAATCCTTTATAGATTTGTACGTAGGTTCAGTGAACCAACGGCGCGTATAGACGCTGGTTTTTTAATGTAGAACAACATATACACTAGTTGGCCTTAATTCAGAAGTGTATGCATGTAGGTTGCACACATTGAAGTAGCATACATCTCTTGAAATATGTTTTAGCTACTTCTGTTCATTGTTGTAGTGTTCTTGGTTCAGAATTGGTGTCTGGTTACTGTTACTATTTTCTAGGTACAACATTCAGAGAAGTGACTATTTGATTCAGTATTGGTTTGTACAAAGGAGATTGGTTGATGCAGATATAATTGATGTTTGATGTTATTCGTGGATCCAATCTAAAAATTTATGAAACGTGGTCCCTGGAAGAAAAGAGAAGGTTGTAGCCTTCTGTAGGTCAGCACCTACGTAATAGTACCTCAGCTAGTACAAGAGTTAAGGTGGTTGTAGGTCCCTTCCAGGAGAAGTTGGAGAATGAGAGAAGGTTGTAGCCTTCTGTAGGTAGCAGCCTGCGTACTGGTATAAGACTACACCAGTACAAAATCATTGTAAAAATAAGTTTCTAATTAAAAGAAGATAGAGACGAATTGCAGCAGGTGGTTTTCACCCACATTGGGTTTCCACCTTATATCTTTGTGTCCATGTGTGTGATGATTTGTTTTGTTTTACTGCTCCTGTTTACTGTTCTTATGATTGATGAAGTCCCGATGCACTAATTAAATATCATCAATTAATGAATCTTAATTTTTTTGATATACGCTGGTTTCTTTAGAAACAATAGCGTGCATACGCAGTTTCCCATAGCTGAAGTAGCGTATACAGATCTGATTGTGAACTAAAAATAATTGATTTGATAATACTGATTCACCTCCCCTCTTAGTATTATTTCCAACACATGGGTCTTTATATGACCTTTACATCGAATGATATACATGACATTTATAACAAAGACCAAATATCTAAACAATACCATGATAGTCATCAGCAACTATCATACACCATGTATGATCGGCGCCATAAGCATCTATCAACAACATCTAGACCCATAACCTGTATATGTCCATCATTAAATCCGAAGATATGACAAAGTAAATATCATCAACATGTGACTAGGTATGCCACACATAAATATCAACTCATCCTTTTGACCTCATCAAGATCAACTTGCTTTGCTTCCTTAGTAGAAAGAGCCTTATCATAAGCTTCCATGAATCAACTAAGCATATGTCATATCTCCAAGCAATAACACTGAATCATTCACATCATATCATATGTGAAAACACCATAGTCATCACATCATCATCGAGAATTGCATGATCTTTCACAAGAACCCTTAATATATCAAACATGTATCATCACTAGGGAACATCCCACATCTGATAAGCATCAACCATGATAATTAACATATGTGTGTATGAACCTATCATCATAAGGTAAGAACTCATCATCATTATGTTTCTAAGTAACCCATATCTTCGAATATCCATGTCTTCAAATAGCTATGTCTTGATGTGACCTGCAATAACACCATTCTCTTGGCCAACCAACAATATTTATCAATATGCAACTTAAGTAATCATCCATTTATCCAACATACTGTATATCCATCAAAAAGATATCAATATGTATCTAGCTATTATAGACATATTTGGGCACTTCAACCCCAATCATATATGTCGATAAACCAAGGGCTCTTTAACCCCCAAAAGTGTTGTTTCATACCCTAAACGATCATGGTCAACTGATTACATCATTTCCCAAAAGTTTCACCTGAAAAACCACTCAGAACTGGCCAAAATTGGACCATACTGACTGCTCCATGGTCAGGGTGTGATGCATACTGACTCCTACACTAGCCAGGTGTGATGCATACTTAAGAAGCCTTCAATGGGGTGCAATGAGTGAGAATGGACAAATGTCTGAGACTGTTTTCTAAGTGGATGCTCATGGAATCTTCTAGAAACGTCCTCTATGACACTTGCCTCTCTGAATTCACCTAGGGATGAGTAAGAGACCCAATAAATCTCCAAGTGGAACTAAGAACTACAAGTGGAATGACACTAATCAAAAACCCATAGATGACTCACACCTCTGCAAACATCTATAAATGGATCCCTCATCTGAGAGATCCGAAAGCTAGAATTTTGTAGTTTGTAAAGAAGTGTTGTTAGTTTGTCTTTGATAAGAAGCATTGTATTGTTGGGTGATCTTTCTTTTCATGAGGTGAAGAGGGCTTTGATGCTAGGAGGATGATGCTGGATCAAACAGCTAGGTTTAAATCCTCTCTTCTACTATAAATAAAGTTCTTTGAGTTTTCCTCCATACAATCGTGTATTTGTGAATCTTGTTATTTGTGAATGCAATTGTATGTTCAATGTATTTTTGATTCGCACCTCTCATGTGTAGCAGGTGAGATGCATCCCTGTTTCTATGAAGGACAGGTGTGATGACTGAGTAATCCTATTTCCCTCTTTGAAATTTTGGTTTTTCCTCCGTGTTTTTAGCTCTATTCAGTAGTTTTGTTGCTCATGATTGGTATCTCATTGTTGAAGCCTCTTTGCTTTACATTGTTCAGCCTCCATTGATTGGGATTAGTAAATGTTTTTATGTATTTTTCCACGATTTACGATCCTTAGTCAAAAAGTAGCTTAAATTGAACTGTCATTTTGATGCAAAAAAGTATCGTAACTATCATTTTGGATCAAAATGAAGAGTGTCGTAAAGTCTTCCTCCTCTAGAGTGTCGATTGTACTTTTTCCATTGTATTTGATTTGAATTGTTAATGTTTGAAGTGTTAAAAGAAGTTTTCTATTAGAAATCGAAAAGTGTCGGTTTAGTCTTCCTTTCGTTTTGAAAATAAATTGTTGAAATGTCGCTTTCAAGAAAATAGTTCAGATCTGTACTTAGTTTTCCTTTTTAGCATTCTCACATTAAGGAAACAAAAAGAAAATACATGCATTTGCATTTGCATTTAGACCGTGTGCAGAAAATGGTTTAGGAAAAGTGCATTTAGTGTGTTCTCTTCACTCTCTGTTGAAAGAATCATAATCTTCTTTCCTTAGTAGCTAGGATTTTCATTGCTAAAAAATAAATGATTGTTTATCATTTTAGATTGCATATTTAGGAATTTTACATCTACATCACGCAGTGAACCTTGAAAGGCAAACTTCTAAACAAGATCAACTCTAAAATAAATTTCAATGAACATAACAATGCTTTGGAACCTAACGCAACGCATCTAGAGGTCTAGGCTAGAGACATGTTCTGGTGTCGTAAAACCTGGTAACTATCGTTTTCATCAAACGTTGGGTGATTCCTCCTCTTTGATACGAAAAGTGCTAGTACAGACTTGTGCTCCCCGTACCGTCGAATATATATTGGGAGACCACAATAGGCTAATATCTTCTATCCACAGGAAGCCATGTCTGCCACCCTATCGATCACAATGCACTGAACACAGCATTTGGGAAGATTGACTGTCGTACATAAGTCCTTGGTAATTTCTCTTTACTTTACCACCAGGGCGTATTTTTCAGTTTTGCGATTGGTTTGGTAATCCCTCTGTTTAGATTTCCAGAGTAAAGACTTTTGTTCCTTTTCGACTCCTTAAAAGAAAAGTTCCATCTGAGTACTTGTCACTTCAGGCTCATTAAAAATCGAAGGCGACTAGAGTCATCTTTAGCTTTTTCTAGACTCTTAAAAATTGAAAAATCAAAGTTGTGTCAAAGCGTCATTAAAATTTATTTAATTCAGAATAACATCCCTGTTCCTTTGTTGATATTGGGTTGAGATAATGGAGTCCACCAATCAAGGAATCCCTCTTTTGGGGGATCCTAGTCCCTTCTCTTCTTGGGGAGATATCGGTGCTCCGTATATGGCTACATTGTTCCTTCCGGGAATCACAATTTGCCTACCAGTATGGCTATTCTCAACCTCTATTGTTCAAAATAACGTGATTCCTCAGCATTTGAATCAGCAACCAGATGATATTGAAGTTGTCCCTTCACCTTCTACTTTACTTGTTTCTCCCTCCCCTTCTTCCTCTTCGCTTGGTGAAACTAGTGATACTAAAAACCAAGTGGTTGAGAAGAAGAGGAAAGGGAAGGAGAAGAAGAATAAGAAGTCAGTTAAGCAAGGGGGAAACCATGCATCATTCGGTGAAATTCCGCACACCGAACTTTCCAAACCTAGATCTCCATTCATAATTTGCAAAGGAAACCATTTTCATCAAGATTGTCCTTGCATTCCGCGGATGTTAAGAGAATGGTCTCCCCATTCGCATCATCCGATGTCATCAACCTCTGGCGATCATGTTGACAGCATACCATTGACTAGTGAAAATGAAGTCAATGGACAAAAAGGGAAGGTTAGATTTCCATGTAGGCTATGTGAAGGTAATCATGCTCTTCACCATTGTCCTTTTTTGGATGAAGCCAAAAGAGTCTTGGATAATTGTCTTGCTTCGCCGCAGCAACTTCTGCCTGGATACAAGAAACTCTCACCAAGTCCTTCGCTAGTTGAAAATCTGACTGAAGTAACTCAATCGTTGGTCGAAATGCCTATCGTTGAAAGTGAACCTTCTTAGTCCATACCAGACCAAAGTCAACAGGTCGAGATGGCAGTCGACCCAGTCTTGCCTTCAGAAGGTCTACCTTCAGATGATACAATTTCCAAAGAGAATGAGAACAATACTGTTCAAATTCTTTTTGTTAATGCAGAGTTTGATGAACTTGGGGGCAATCTACCCATTCCTTTACAGGAGGAGGAAAATTCCCCAGTTCAAGGGGTTCATCCAACCGTTTATCCGATACCCCCTTCAAGCAGTCTAGTCGTTTCCTTCGATTGGAATCAACTAGAAAAAACCCCCCTTCCATCTAATGTACCATTCTGGATCATAGTACAATTGTACAAAATGATCGTGTTTGGAACTATCATAGATGAAGGGGCTTCAGTGAGTATCCTTTCCTCAACTGCTTGGAAAGTGCTTGGTTCACCATCGCTTCTGCCTGAGACACAAAATTTGTCAGGCTTCAACAAAGGAACCAGTCGACTATTAGGGATCCTTCCGAAGTTACTGATAAATTTGAAAAGGAAAACCGTTCATTTGAATGTGATGGTAGTCCAAGGACCATTAGATTACAATCTACTCCTTGGGCGTGACTATGTTTATAGCATGGAAGCTATTGTTTCCACACTCTTTCGAGTGATGTGTTTCTCGTATGAAGGCAAAATGGTACAACTTATCGACCAGCTTTCATTCCCCAGTTCAAACAGAACTACAAGTCAAACATCATCCCTAAATGGTCTCTTTGCATCAAGAGTGTCTCTTCAACCTTCATTCCATCCACTAGATTGGAGCGAGTAGTCTGGTGAATGTAACGAAGTTTAGGGGGCATGCACCCTGGTCTTCTTTGGTAACCAAACCCAGTTGAAAAGATAGGTTTCCCAATAGGTTATGTGATTGGAAGTGTTATCTCACACCATTCACCTTTGTCTATTTCGATGGACAAAGCCAAGGAAGTGTTTTGTCTGCTCTACGGACGAAACAATCCTGCCTAACCGCAAGGACTTCCATATGGTGACCTAGAGACTCTCCTTTTCTCCATGCCTGGGGGCATGCAAACCTTTTTATGCAAGCAAAAATCGACCAATTTCATTTTTTAGCTTTTTAGCATTTTTAAAATTTTAGATTTTTAGATTCAACTTCTTAGGTTAGGTGATTGGTCTGATCCACCATTCACCTTTGTCTGCAGCATGCAGACGAAGCAAAGGAAGTGTTTTTTCTAGACGGAAGACAAAACTATCCTACCTAACCTCAGTAGTTCCTTAGCTTTTAGTGTAGTTAGCTCTGTAGTTTGGTCGTTTCTAGCCTACATAAAAAAGGCAATGAGCATATGTTATCGTAGAGTTCAAGCTCACTAAAAAATAAACCTACCAATGAGAGACATCTTTAGACTACTGGCATGAGCAATGTTTCCGCAAGGTTCAAGCTCATTAAAAAATAAACCCGCCACTGAGCATATGTTAACGCAAGGTTCAAGCTCATTAAAAAATAAACCCGCCTTCAGTAAACGACCTCTGTGATTGCCATGCTATCAACCTTTTAAGCCTTGGTTGTGTTCCTACCATCACCTCCATTCTTTTGACTGATCATACGCTTCCACTTGATTGTTTACCCTTTTGAGGAACAGTTGCAATGAGTGATTCTGTTAGCCACCCTCTTCACACCACCATGTTTTGAGAAGTTCCAAACTTACCTGGGACCAATTGCTACCCGAAAACACTACTCGTTCCTAAAAAAAGAGTCTCTTTTAAGCTCTTTTTAGACTTATTAAATATGAAAAGATTTCTGAGCTACTGGCCTTTCCAGCTCGTTAAAGTAAGAGGAAGTGTCTTCCCTCCTCTACATTTTAATCTTTTTGGACCTGAGGGATCATCCCACAAAAAGATCGAGTGCTTGTCTCTTCGGCTCGCTAAAGCGATCAAAAAGTCATCCCTTTCATATTATTTTATACTTTTTTGGACTTAAGGGATTATCCTAGGAAAAATGACTGCTGGAGTTTCTTTTTCATCCCTTTTCAAACTCTCTAAACATGAAAAGGACTGAGTTATCCTCGTTGTTAAACTTGTTAAAACAATAGCAACAAACTCGTCCGCCCAGACAAGAACGAGTTTCACTGTCGCTAGGCTCACTAAAACATAGCGACAGGTATGCCCGAAGGGCAAATTATAGAACAAGCATATGTTATCCTCCTCAATCTTGACAAAAATAAAGAGGTACTAGTTAGAAATGACTAGGGAAAAAAGGAAGGAAACTTGAAGAATTTTATTGGTAGCAGGTTGCTCTTGAACATGACACTTTCACTCCATCATCATGATTGAGTCGAGTTGGGTTATTCCGTTCATTGGTCATATCACCATTGGTCCTCCATACCATCCATATTTGGGGTTAACTCTACCAATCCATCTCAGTGTCTCCGATATGTTCATATAAGTCATTCAGAGAATTCACCACCCAGCTAATGCCTCATCCACTGTAATACCTTCACCCTCCATTTTTCATGACCGCCATTCCTGAACCATGTATCATCATATCATTTTCACCTCCAAAAAATCATTTTCTTCATTTTGTGTCGTAGATGTGGGATACATTAAGGCCCTATTATGATGGGTCTCTTCTTGTCGACATCAGCTCATTATCCAAGAAGTTGACTTAGAAACAACCCTTTCAATACTTTGAAGCTTGCATGCCTCAATGGCAAGTTTCTCACTTCTGGCGATAGGTTTACATCAATGGCCTTCAACCAAAATATTTTATGTGGTGTTCAACATCAGATCATATTTTCACATCACATGAATGTACTGTAGTACCTTGAGGGTCATTATCATTATCAGCGATTCCTCTCACGCCTGTTAACAGCTTACATCATTGGCTGGTAATCAGGCGATGTCTTTCCATGTTCGACTTTAGGACATCTTTTCACATGGATCAACTTGTACATCGAGTGAAGATTGAATGAGATTGAAGACCCCGGATCTAGTTTCATTCGAGGAGTGTAAAGACATCAAATGTACACAGAAGTTGCACAGATGATCATCCAAGCTAAGGGATGATGACTCTACATACAAAGAATCACTAGTCTGCAACAACAGACGATTATCTCTCCTATGTACATGAAAACGAATTTATAAAGTTGAGCATAGGAATGCCTGCCTGTTGTGGGGAAAAATGCCTATGCAGGACGATCCTATCCACCTAAGGTGTGACAGCGCCTTAGCAACAAACGAATACAGCTATTATGATTTCTTCCTTTATGAAATGTGAAAGAGGAGAGATTGGCAGACTTACCGTTGTCTTCCGGTTGTCCCTCGATCTAGATCCTCTTCTCTTTATGTGCCCACAGCTACTTGTCTCCTCGCTTGCTCAAGAGAACAGCTACTTGAATCCCACGAGATCACAAGAGAACAGCTACCTGTGACAAGAGAACAGCTACTTGCGACAAGAGAAGGACACAATGCAAAGGCAAATATACATATTCATAAATGATTCAGGATTAGAAGTAAATCAAATACACTAATGCAATCATACAAAATACACCAGCATATAGGAAAGAATCAAGATAGCTTTATTGATAAGTAACAGGGTTCAGGAAGAGATACAACCCATAGGGCTCCAATCCAGCATCTCCTTCCCAGCAGAATGGAATTCCTTCTTCAGCTCCCTTCAAAGCATTAAGCACCCAATGTTTCCAGCCACAAACCAACAGCAATTCTTTGCATTCACAAAATTCCAGCCTCTAGATCCCATGGAGGAGAGATCCATATATAGATGTTTGGAGAGAGGATGAGTCGGCTTGAGATCTGACTAGTGTCCTCTCCCTCTGTCAGTTCTTGAGTCCACTTGGAGGTTCTTGCTTCCACTTGGAGATTTGGAACCTCTTACTCATCACCATTCGAATTCCTTGATGCAAGTGTCATTTTGGAAGCTTCCTGGGCATTGACACCTTGAGGAATGACTCTGCCACATGTCCAAACTCGCTCAGCGCAGGTAGCTAGTGTTGGAGTTGACATTCAATGCAGGTAGCCAGTGTAGCAGTTGACATTCAGCGCAGATGCTCAGTGGAGCAGTTGACATGATCCAGAATTGGCTTGTTTTTGAGTGCTTTCAGGTGGAGAACTTCTGTGAATTGCTGTGGTTAGTTGGCCTTGTTCCTCTAGGGGTAGGAACATCATGTTAGGGACTTTGGATCCCTTAGATTATGGACATTTCATGCTCAATGCTGTAAGGCACAAAAATGTCTATAACAGTTGCCCCCTAAAGTATGAGGCCGTTTATCAGGTGAAATGCTTTATCCAGGAGGGTCCGAAGTTCATCCATCTGCTGGGAATAGACCTGTAATAAAATACAACACAATACATTATGATTCATACTGCTTTCATGATCTAGCTGAGGCGGGCATTCCCATGCTCAGCTTTATAAATTCATTTTTGTACATAGAACAGACGATCGTCTGATGGTAGACTGATAATTTTGGCGAAATTATCATCCTTTGAGTAGGATGATCATCTGTTGTAATGATGTACATGTCAAATGTCTTTATCTTTCCTGAATATATATCGCAGTCCGGATGGATGAAACTAGATCCGGGGTCTTCAAACTCGTTCGATCTTCACTCTAAGTACAAGTCGATCCATGTGAGAATTGCGCTGAAGTCGAACATGGAAAGACATCGCTTGATTACCGGTCAATGATGTAAACCGTTAACAAGCACGAGAGGAATCACCGATAATGATAATGACCCTCAAGGTACTGCAGTACAATTCACGTGGTGTGAATAAAGGACTTGGCGTCGAACACCACGCAAAATCTTCTGGTCGAAGGTCATTGATGTATACCTGTCGCTGGAAGTGAGAAACTTGCCATTGAGGCATGCAAGCTTCAAAGTACTGAAGGGGTTGTTCCTAGATCAACTCCTTGGATAATGAGCTGATGTCGACAAGGAGCGATCCGTCACAGGAGGGCCTTAATGAATCCCACATCAGTGACACGGAACGGAGCTAATGATTTTAATAGAGGTGAAAACGATATGTGACATATGATTCAGGGTGGCGGTCATGAATGGATGAAGGATAATGTATGGCAGTGGATGGGACCCGGTTGACTCTTTCTGAACGACTTCTCTTGAACATATGGCGACACTGATGCGATGGATTGGTAGCATTACCCCAAATATGGATGGTATGGCGAGACAATGGCGATGTGACCGGTGAATGAAACAACCCAACCCGAATGTGGTACGGAGGAAAAGTGTCATGTTCAAGAGCGACCTGCTACCATCAAAGTTTTCTTGATTTTTCCCAATTTTTCCCCAGTCATTGCTGACCAGTGCCTCTTTATTTTTGTCAAGCTTGAGGAGGATAACATATGCTTGTTCTATAACCTGCCCTTCGGGCAAGCCCATCGCTATGTTTTAACGAGCTTAGCGATAGTGAAACTCGTTCTCGTCTAAAGACAAGTTTGTCGCTATTTAATAATTTTAACGAGTCTAACGACAAGGATAACTCGGTCCTTTTCATTTTTAGAGAGTCTGAAAAGGTACATAAAGTTAACTCCAAAATTCCTTTTTCGTCATCTAATCCCTTAAGTCCGAAAAAGTATAAAACAATACAAAAGGGATGAGTTTTCGATAATCTTAACGAGACGAATAAAACAAGCGCTCGACCTTTTTGTGCAATAATCCCTCAGGTCCAAAAAGATTAAAATCTAGAGGAGGGATAGCTCTTCCTGTCCTTTAACGAGCTGGAAGGCCAAAACTCGGCAATCTTTTCATCTTTTACGAGTCAATTGAAAAGAGCTTAAAGAAGACTCGTCTTTTGAGGAACGAGTGATAGACAGGGATAGCAACTGATTCCAGGTACAGGTTGGAATTTTCCAATCATGGCAGTGTCACACGGATGGCTAGGTGAAATCACTCTTCGCAGCTGTTCCTCAAAATGGGTAAACAATCATATGGAGGTGAACGATCGGCCAAATGAAAAGTGGAGGTGGCAGGTGCAAACACGACCAAGGCTTTAACGGCTGATAAATTTACGATCACAGTGGTTATTTACCGGGATAGGTTCATTTTTTAGATAAAAATGAGCTTAAACACTGGAGGAAACTCTGCTCACTGCTTATATTTATTTTTTAACGAGCATGAAGACCGCATTAAAAATGCTTGGTTTCGCGTTTATTTTTTAACGAGCATGAACTTTATGCTAAAACTGCTCGAATCTCGTGTTTATTTTTTAACGAGCATGAACTGTGTGCTAAAATTGCTCGATGATAAGTTTGCATGCCCCCTGCATAACAACGCAAATCGAGGTGCATGCCCCCCAAGCTTCATTGCATTCAACTTGGTGGTTGGAATGAAGGTTTACCTTTGAGATTTGGAAAGGGGGTTGTTTCATTTTTTTAATGAGGTTGACACAGTAAAAGAACTATCCTCATGACTCCTTGTTTCATTTTTTAACGAGGTTGACACGAGATTAGAACCGTCCTTGGAGCCCACTGTATTTACAGTATTTCTATTAGGGCGATGATCCATGCTGACAAAATGTTTAGGAATCTTCTGAATCCATTAGATATAGAAGATTTCATATTGTAGGTTTCCACTGTGGCTACTTCCGCCAGATTACTCGCAGGTGGTAGGGAAAAAGTACCCATTAAGATAGGGTCTTTTAGGAGACCTACCCCAATATTTTGAAGCGAAAGATTGCTTCCATGGATCGTTGGAGTGCCTCCCGTAACTTGTGAACTATCGGGGAGGAAAGTTTGTTGGTCGATGACTGTAATTCCTCCTTGAAAGGGAAATGCAATCTTCCTGAAGTAGGTCGACACAACTGCGGCCATGGCATATATCCAGGGCCTTCCTAGTAGGATGTTGTAATCGAGGTTTCCATCGATTACTTCAACATCAACTTCTACTGTTTTGCCCCCCAGTTCAACTTGCAAGTTACTTAAAATCCCGTATGGAGTGTATGATCGTCCATCAAATGCTTTTAACATCGTTGACGATTTCGACAAGGGTGGTGAGCCTAAATTTTTCCAGCAACTCATCGACATAAGACATGTAGATGCCCCCTCATCAATAATTGTTCGATGAACAGTTTTGTTGAGGGCTTTCACTTGAATAAGGAAAGCTAGTTGAGTTGGTAACTGAGGGTCATATCCTTTATGATCAAAGGCCACAAGATCAGAATCCATTGGGCCAATCCCACCTATTGCTGATAATAAAGCTTGCTCTTGGGAGGGGCAATTTTGCGGTACCTCAAGTGTCGACATAGCGGACGGCGATTGGGCCAGGTCCTCTGCTATATTATAATTTTGTGCTACTTTGGCACGAGGATTAAATGTCGATTTGTGTACTACTCCCTTTGGTGACTTTATCATTGGTTCAGGAATGATGGGTGGCACAACTTCGGTCAAAGTTGTCGTCGAACTACTAGGTTGTTCATTAGCCTTGTTATTCGACAGTTGTGGATTCTCGTAATCTTTATTCCTTGTCAAAGCATCATTCTGCTGCTTTGAGGTAGACAACATAAGCACTTGGGATCGGGAAGCATTTTGATTAGCAACCAGTTTGGTACCCGAGCTTGGAAACGGATTAGTCAACACTGCTGAGGTTTTGTAACTCTTAAAGAGTTTCTTAACTTCAGCTATATGTGGACAATCTCTCGTCCAATGATCCTCATCGCATATATGACACTCCGCAGGGGGTTTCCTTTTTCTCCCTTTCTTTTTCTTCTTGCCCCCTGGTTGCTTCAGTTGTTTGCCCTTGTCGGTTGACGCGGCATTTACTTCCGAGGCAAGAAATTCCTCATTTGCATTTTGACTAGAAATCTTACAGGCCTTTTTAGATGTAGCCTTTGTCGATTTCGTATCTGTTTTGCCAATCACGCCATCGCCGGCGTGAGAGTCATTGTTTGATTTAGGAGGAGGAGGAATTGAGAATTCCGGTCTAGGGGCGTCAGGTATTTTGTCGTAGAGTGTGCCAGACTAAGTATAGACCAAGTCTAGATATTGCGCACGAGCGATAACTTGCTCTTCCGTTACGACTCCCCCCTTTGCCACATCTTCCGTTATGGCAGGAAGTAACGACTTGATGAACCATTCAACTAATAGCTGATCGGGAACGTACGTTTTTACCATCCTACGACGACGTCGCCACTCATGTATATGATCAGATATGTGAGTGGCCGTTGTCTGTTTGAAATTGGTTAGGAGTTCCGTTCCCGTTTCATACCTTATCGGTAATTGAAAATGGGTTAAGAAAGTCATGGCTAAGGTACTGAAATTGTCGAACGAAGCTCTAGGAAATTCAATATACCATTTTGCCGCAGGACCTGTTAACGTCCTCTGAAAAAGGCGAAGTCTTATCGAATCATCATTCAGGGTGTTTGATGAACACCACAGATGAAATGTCATCACATGATTCGATGGATCTTCACCCAGATTTCCATTAAATTTAGGAATATCTGACGGAAGTTTATGCAGAATCGTTGGCCACCAAGGGGCATAAGCAATTGGATCATTCGTCAACCGGTTTAGATCTGGTAATTCTAGAGTTGCTACAAAGGGTAACTGTTGATTCAGGTTAGGCGAAGCATACCCAGGATAAGATGGAATCGCCTGAGCAGTGGGTCTTTGCATACCAGCATAATGCTGGTAACTTTGACAAGGTTGATGGACATAACCACTACAATATGGTTGCCCATTACTTACAAAGACTTGTTGCTCAGGTCCTTGATATGATTGCTGGAATGGCGGTTGTTCTGATTGAACCAGCCCTGGTTGTTGAACCATTTGCTGTTGACCAATACTGGATGATTGACCAAGATGAGGATTCACAATACTTGTTTGATCCTGAGTCGCTCCAGATAAGGAGGCACTAACCTGAGGTTGTGATTGAGTCGTTGAGACAAGAGGCTGTTGTATTGCAACCTGAGAAATTTGGGGTTGACATACAACAGGTAGCGCTTGTACTTGCGACGCAGTCACCATACCAGGTATAGTGGGAATATTTGACACTGGGTGGACTGGTTGCATTGAATATGCAACCCTTGGTTGCTGAGGCAGTATTGGTACCCAACCGCTGGATATAATTCCAGTCTGACTTGAACTTTGTTGTAAACTCCCATATGGTTGTTCTCCGAGAGAGAACAATGAAAAGGCATACTACCCTCCATATGGCGGAAATCCAGTACTTAAAGGGTAAATTGGCCTTTGAAGACACATTGTATCACTTTGTTGAGTTTCAACATAAGAAATACCAGACGATAATCCGGATGAAGAAATAGGAACTAACCATGTCGTCGAAACAGTCTCTGATTGGACTCCAGCTTGTTGTTGACAATTTGCCGGGACAGATGGTATACCATTGAACATCATTGGAGTAGCAGCAGGAGGTTTTGTTGTTGCTGTGTCATTCGACACAGTCCTAGATGTTGACAGTTGTTCAGACATATTTAGTCTATCCAAAAGATTGCCTAGCGATTCTACAGGAACTTCCACTTGTGGTGGATTAACTTCTGATGAAGGAAATAAGGTGACCCCGACTCCAAAATGGGTTGGAGTACTTGCTTGCGGGTCCTCTGCAATTTTCTCTATCGCAATCAAACCAGGTGGAAGAGGAAGACCGTCAGGTCCGTAAAATATTTCTGGTGCCGAAGAAGGGGTTGTTTCGACAGCGACAGTTGTTTGAGGAACAAAACTCTCTGGACCGGTTACAGATGGAACTGGTTCAGTTACACAAGTATTTGCCCCCAGACTAGGATCAGTATTACTGTCCCTCTGTGGCTGTTGAACTTCTTCTATAGAGGCAGGGTTTCCAGAAATGTTTGGAGTAACCGGAACCTCAGATGTAGTTGGAACACTTGTTCTAACTTTGATGGGAGATTTTGAACCGGTTAAACGAGTTCGCTTTATCCGTACTGTTTTCGATTCCGGAGACAAAGACAGTTGACTCGTAAGCCTCCGCGAACGACGGGGTTTCAATTGACTTTCTTCCACGATTGCGGATTACTCGATCAACCAAAATAAAAAGGGGAAATTGGTGTTTCCGAATTGAATGAATTTTATTAGACGCTTTAGACACAACTTGCTTTTTCACTTTTAAAGAGTCGAGAAAAAGCTAAAGATGACTCTAGTCTCCTTCGATGTTTTAACGAGCCCGAAGTGACAAATGCTCGGATGGAATTTTTCTGTTATAGAGTCTGAAAAAGGCCAAAAGAAACTGCTCTGGAGATCTAGGCAGAGGGTGTGCCAAACTTTTCGCAAAACCACAGAATACTTTTTACGGTACGGGTGGTCGATCTTCGTGAATGCTGTGTTCACTGCATTGCGATCAGTAGGACGGCCGACACGGCTTCCTAAGGATAAAAGATATATGCCTATAGGGGTCTCCCAATATATACGCGACGGTACGTGGGAGCACAAATCCGTACTAGCGCTACCGTCTCTCAAGAGGAATCACCCACCTTCTTCGAGATCGACAGTCACTAGGCTTAACGACGCCGGAACACGTCTCTAGCCTAGACCTCTATGTCGTGCGTTATGTTACAAAGCGTTGTTAGGTTCATTCAGTTTATTTTAGGTTGATCTTTTTAAAGTTTGCCTTTCAAGGTTCACCACGAGATGTATGATACAAATTCCTAAATGCAGTCTAAGATGATAAGCAAGCTTTATTATCTTTCAACTTTGAAAATCCTAGCTACTAAGGGAAAAGAATAACACTATCTTTTCTCAAAGAGCAATCAGCACACTCTAATGCACTTTCCCTAAATCCAACATGCAAACTATCAAATGCAAAATGCACAATGAAAGTGTTTGTTTTCCACTTTCTTAGTATAAATGCCTACAAAGAAAGTCTTTTGCACAACTTTGAATTTGCTTTTAAAATGATCAATACAAACAAGCTCACTTTCTCGAAAACAACAAGGGTAGAAGAGATTACAATCACTTTGCTACTTTCGAAATAAAGACTTGTTTTTCCACTTAAAAGACACAAATTCAAACCAATAAGCAAAAGTAAATCTATAATCAATCTGCAAACAGCCAATGAACTATCTTCTAAGATTATAATCAAATCTGAATCAAAGGCTACAGGATGACTACTTTACTCATGCAAAGGAAGACTGTAAATGACGCCACAAACACATAAAAACATTCACAATCTTTTTGTACAAAAAGAGGTGGAATCTAAGCAAAGAAAAGACTTATCAGACTGGTACCTATGCTGGTTAAAGGCTGCAAAAAACAGAGATCAAAACAGGGCAATAGAGGACAAAGAACCCCAGCTGCACAAGGCCAAACTGGTTCAGCGCAACCTCAACACTGAGGACTTGAAATTTAGCGCAGGTAGCCCCTTTGGGACCTGCGTTGAAATGCAGACTGCCTTCACAGCAGTTGCGCTGAAAGAGAAACTATCGTTTCCCTTGGGTTCTGGGTCATAAAATTCTCAAAAATCCACTGTTTCAGGCCAAATCAGAAACACAAGCAAGGTATAAACAAAGGGATGCTTTGATAGGGTACTAAAGACTATCACAAGGATCATCAAATCATTTGTGGATCTAGTTTAGATCATAGACAAGTCCAACAACTGGATCACAACAGCAACTTTTTACTTTGCATCCGGGAAAGATGCAGTTCAATAGTTGTTGTCAAGTCTATGAGGTAAACAAATGACGGAAACACAAATGAAATGAATAAACAATGCTTCCCCAGTGGAGTCGCCAATTTGTTGTGGGGAAAAATCCCTATGCAGGACGATCCTATCCACCTAAGGTGTGACAACGCCTTAGCAACAAACGAATACAGCTATTATGATTTCTTCCTTTATGAAATGTGAAAGAGGAGAGATTGGCAGACTTACCATTGTCTTCCGGTTGTCCATCGATCTAGATCCTCTTCTCTTTATGTGTCCACAGCTACTTGTCTCCTCGCTTGCTCAAGAGAACAACTACTTGAATCCCACGAGATCACAAGAGAACAGCTACCTATGACAAGAGAACAGCTACTTGCGACAAGAGAAGGACACAATGCAAAGGCAAATATACATATTCATAAATGATTCAGGATTAGAAGTAAATCAAATACACTAATGCAATCATACAAAATACACCAGCATATAGGAAAGAATCAAGATAGCTTTATTGATAAGTAACAGGGTTCAGGAAGAGATACAACCCATAGGGCTCCAATCCAGCATCTCCTTCCCAGCAGAATGGAATTCCTTCTTCAGCTCCCTTTAAAGCATTAAGCACCCAATGTTTCCAGCCACAAACCAACAGCAATTCTTTGCATTCACAAAATTCCAGCCTCTAGATCCCATGGAGGAGAGATCCATATATAGATGTTTGGAGAGAGGATGAGTCAGCTTGAGATCTGACTAGTGTCCTCTCCCTCTGTCAGTTCTTGAGTCCACTTGGAGGTTCTTGCTTCCACTTGGAGATTTGGAACCTCTTACTCATCACCAATCGAATTCCTTGATGCAAGTGTCATTTTGGAAGCTTCATGGGCATTGACACCTTGAGGAATGACTCTGCCACATGTCCAAACTCGCTCAGCGCAGGTAGCTAATGTTGGAGTTGACATTCAACGCAGGTAGCCAGTGTAGCAGTTGACATTCAGCGCAGATGCTCAGTGGAGCAGTTGACATGATCCAGAATTGGCTTGTTTTTGAGTGTTTTCAGGTGGAGAACTTCTGTGAATTGCTGTGGTTAGTTGGCCTTGTTCCTCTAGGGGTAGGAACAACATGTTTAGGGACTTTGGATCCCTTAGATTATGGACATTTCATGCTCAATGCTGTAAGGCACAAAAATGTCTATAACATTGCCTTAGCTAGATCATGGAAATAGTATGATGATGACGTATTTTATACAGGTCTCCTTCCATTTTGAATACCTCCGATCCTCATGATAAAGCATTTCACCCGACACCAAAAGATTTATGACCTCATGCTTTAGGGGGAAACTGTTACAGACATATTTGGGAACTTCAACCCGAATCATATATGTCGATAAACCAAGGGCTCTTTAACCCCTAAAAGTTTCGTTTCATACCCTAAAAGATCATGGTCAACTGATTACATCATTTCCCAAAATTTTCACCTCAAAAACCACTCAGAACTGGCCAAAATTGGACCATATTGACTGCTCCATGGTTAGGGTGCGATGCATACTGACTTCTACACTAGCTAGGTGCGATGCATACTGAAGAATCCTTCTGTGGGGTGAGATGAGTGAGAATGGACAAATGTCTAAGACAGTTTGCTAAGTGGATGCTCATGGAATATTCTAGAAACTTCCTCTATGACACTTACCTCTCTGAATTCACCCATGGATGAGTAAGAGATCCAAGAAATCTCCAAGTGGAACTAAGAACTACAAGTGGAATGACACCAATCAAAAACCCAGAGATGACTCACACCTCTACAAACATCTATAAATGGATCCCTCATCTGAGAGATCCGAAGGCTAGAATTTTGTAGTTTGTAAAGAAGTGTTGTTAGTTTGTCTTTGAGAAGAAGCATTGTATTGTTGGGTGATATTGTTTTTCATGAGGTGAAGAGGGCTTTGATGCTGGGAGGATGATGCTGGATCAGACAGCTGGGTTTTAATCCTCTCCTCTACTATTAATAAAGTTCTTTGAGTTTTCCTCCATACAATCGTGTATTTGTGAATCTTGTTATTTGTGAATGCAATTGTATGTTCAATGTATTTTTGATTCTACATTGTTTATGATATTATAAATTGAGATGCTTTGATGGTGTTTCGTCACTTTGTCACTACATGTATTCTCTAAAGCACGACAAGTAGGAGAGGAGTTGCAAGTTCCATCAAGGGAGAGAGAAATCGAGCAAGGAGTTAAGCGGAAGATCCGGGTTGGTCCCTTTACTTCTTTCTTATCTATCATACATAAAGGAAATCGCAAAGTGCTTTGATTGTTTGTTTCTAAGATATCTACCCATCTTAGTGGGACTAGCAGATCAAAAAGACACTAGTTTTCCCGAAAACAAAATGGCGACTCCACTGGGGATCTAATAGTTTGTTTGTTTGTTATTGTTGTTTGATTTATAAAATACAGACGGAGCCTGAAGTTAGGCATATAGACTTCGAACTGCTTTTGCTATGCAACTGCAAAGTAGATGAATGCTGCTTCAATCAATCTCCAAGTTGGTTTATGAACTGAAAATCTGACTTTAAAGCATTCTAAATGCCCTTGTGGTAGCTCAATAACCTCCTAAGATCATACCCTTGTATTTTTCTTTTACTGTCCATAATAGCTCAGCGTAAATCATTGAACTTAGCTACAAATTTTGAGCAAAAATCCAACTCAGTTTCACTCCCTGGCCCATCGACTGGAAGCCAGTATGCATCACACCTCCTGTGTGTAGCACGTGAGATGCATCCCTATTTCTATGAAGGACAGGAGCGATGATTGAGTAAACCTATTTCTCTCTTTGAAATTTGGGTTTTTACTCCTTGTTTTCAGCTCTATTCAGTAGTTTTGCTTCTCATGATTAGTATCTCATTACTGAAGCCTCTTTGCTTTACATTGTTCAGCCTCCATTGATTAGGATTAGTAAATGTTTTTATGTATTTATCCATCATTTACGATCCTTAGTCAAAAAGTAGCTTAAATCGAATTGTCATTTTGTTGCAAAAAAGTGTCATAACTATTGTTTTGGATCAAAAAGAAGAGTGTCGTAAAGTCTTCCTCCTCTAGAGTGTCGATTGTACATTTTCCATTGTATTTGATTTGAATTGTTAATGTTTGAAGTGTCAAAAGCAGTTTTCTGTTCGAAATCGAAAAGTGTCATTTTAGTCTTCCTTTCGTTTTGAAAAGAAATTGTTGAAATGTTACTTTGAAGAAAATAGTTCAGCTCTGTACTTAGTTTTCCTTTTTAGCATCTCACATTAAGGAAACAAAAAACAAATACATGCATTTGCATTTTCATTTAGACTGTGTGCGGAAAATGATTTAGGAAAAGTGCATTTAGTGTGTGCTCTTTTCTCTCTATTGAAAGAATCGTAATCTTCTTTCCTTAGTAGCTAGGATTTTCATTGCTAAAAAATAAACGACTATTTATCATTTTAGATTGCATATATAGGAATTTTACATCTACATCATGCAGTGAACCTTGAAAGGAAAACTTCTAAACAAGATCAACTCTAAAATAAATTTCAATGAACATAACAACGGTTTGGAACCTAACGCAACACATCTAGAGGTCTAGGCTAGAGACGTGTTCCAACGTCGTAAAACCTGGTAACTATCGTTTTCATCGAAGGTTAGGTGATTCCTTCGCTTTGATATGACAAGTGCTAGTACGGACTTGTGCTCCCCATACTGTCGCGTATATATTGGGAGATCACAATAGGGTGATATCCTTTATCCATAGGAAGCTGTGTCTACCGCCCTATCGATTATAATGCACTGAACACAAAATTTGGTAATATTGACTGTTGTACAGAAGTCCTTGGTAATTTCTCTTTAATTTACCACAAAGGTGTATTTTGCAGTTTTTCGATTGGTTTGGTAATCCCTCTGTCTAGATTTCCAGAGTAGTCACTTTCGTTCCTTTTCGACTCCTTAAAAGAAAAGGTCCATTTGAGCACTTGTCACTTCAGGCTCATTAAAAATCGAAGGTGACTAGAGTCATCTTTAGCTTTTTCTCAACTCTTAAAAATTGAGAAAGCAAAGTTGTGTCAAAGCATCATTAAAATTTATTTAATTTGGAATAACATCCATGTTCCTTCATTGATCTTGGGTTGAGATAATGGAGTGCACCAATCAAGGAATCCCTCTTGGGGAAAATCCTAGTCCCTTCTCTTCTTGGGGAGATATCGGTGCTTCGTATATGGCTACATTGTCCCTTCTGCGAATCACAATTGGCCTGCCAGTATGGCTATTCTCAGCCTTTGTTGTTCAAAATATAGTGATTCCTCAGCAATCGAATTAGCAACCAGATGATACTGAAGTTAACCTCTGTCATTCAAAATACCGTGATTCCTCAGCAACCAGATGATACTGAAGTTGTCCCTTCACCTTCTAATTCAATTGTTTCTCCCTCCCCTTCTTCCTCTTCCCTTGGTGAAACTAGTGATACTAAAAACCAAGTGGCTGAGAAGAAGAAGAAAGGGAAGGAGAAGAAGAAGAAGAAGTCAGTTAAGCAAGGGGGAAACCATGCATCATCTGGTGAAAATCCGCACACCGAACTTTTCAAACCCAGATCTCCATGCATAATTTGCAAAGGAAACCATTTTCATCGATATTGTCCTTGCATTCCGTGGATCTTAAGAGAATGGTCTCCCCGTTCACACCATCTAGTGTCATCAACCTCTAGCAATAATGTTGAAAGCACACCATCAACTAGTGAAAATGAAGTCAATGGACAGAAAGGGAAGGTTAGATTTCCATGTAGGTTGTGTGAAGGTAATCATGCTCTTCACCGTTGTCCTTTTTTGGACGAAGCCAAAAGAGTCTTGGATAACCGTCCTGCTTCGCCGCAACGACTTCCACCTAGATACAAGAAACTCTCACCAAGTCCTTCGCTAGTTGAAAATCCAACTGACGTAACTCAATCGTTGGTCGAAACGTCTATCATTGAAAGTGAACCTTCTGAGTTGATACTGGACCAAAGTCAATAGGTCGAGATGGCAGTTGACCCGGTATTGCCTTCAGAAGGTCCACCTTCAGATGATACAATTTCCAAAGAGAATGAGAATAATACTATTCAAATTATTTTCGTTAATGCAGAGTCTGATGAACTTGGGGCAATCCACCTGTTCCTTTACAATAGGAGGAAAATTCCCCAGTTCAAGGGGTTCATCCAACCGTTTATTTGGTACCCCCTCCAAGCAGTCTAGTCGTTTCCTTTGATTGGAAACAACTAGCAAAACTTTGCCTTTCGTCTAATGTACCATTCCGGATCATAGTACAAGTGTAAAAAATGATCGTGTCTAGCACTATCATAGATGAAGGGGCTTCAGTCAGTATCCTTTCCTCAACTGCTTAGAAAGTGCTTGGTTCGCCATCGCTTCTACCTGAGACACAAAATTTTTCAAGCTTCAACAAAGGAACCAGTCGACCGTTAAGGATCCTTCAAGAGTTACCGATAACTTTGAAAAGGAAAACCGTTCACTTGAACGTGATGGTAGTCCAAGGACCATTAGATTACAATCTACTCCTTGGGCATGAATATGTTTATAGCATTGAAGCTATTGTTTCCACACTCTTTCGAGTGATGTGTTTCCTGCATGAAGGCAAAATGGTACAGCTTATTGACCATCTTTCATTCCCTAGTTCAAACACAGCTACAAGTCAAACATCATCCCTAAATGGTCTCTTTGCATCAAGAGTGTCTCTTCAACCTTCATTCCATCCACCAGATTGCGGCGAGTAGTCCAGTGAATGTAACGAAGTTTAGGGGACATGCACCCTATTCTGCTTCGGCAGGTGAACCCAGCTAAAAAGATAGGTTTCCCAATAGGTTATGTGATTGGAAGTGTTATCTCACACCATTCACTTTTTTCTATTTCGATGGACAAGGCCAAGGAAGTGTTTTGTCTGCTCTGCAGATGAAACAATCCTGGCTAACCACAAGGTCTTCCATATGGTGACCTAGAGACTCTCCTTTTCTCCATGCCTTGGGGCATGAAAACCTTTTTATGCAAGTGAAAATCAACCAATTTCATTTTTTAGCTTTTTAGCATTTTTAGCATTTTAGCGTTTTAGTTTCAACTTCTTAGGTTAGGTGATTGGTTTGATCCACCATTCACCTTTGTCTACAGCGCGTGGATGAAGCAAAGGAAGTGTTTTTTCTAGACGGAAGACAAAAATATCCTACCTAACCTCAGTAGTTGCTTAGCTTTTAGTGTAGTTAGCTCTGTAGTTTGGTCATTTCTAGCCTACATAAAAAAGGCAATGAGCATATGTTATCATAGAGTTCAAGCTCACTAAAAAATAAACCTACCAATGAGAGACATCTTTAAACTACTGGCATGAGCGATGTTTTCGCAAGGTTCAAGCTCATTAAAAAATAAACCCGCCACTGAGCATATGTTAATGCAAGGTTCAAGCTCATTAAAAAATAAACCCGCCACTAAGCATATGTTAATGCAAGGTTCAAGCTCATTAAAAAATAAACCTGCCACTAAGCATATGTTAATGCAAGGTTCAAGCTCATTAAAAAATAAACCTGCCTTCAGTAAACAACCTCTATGATTGCCATGCTATCAGCCTTTTAAGCCTTGGTTGTGTTCCTACCATCACCTCCATTCTTTTGGCCGATCATACGCTTCCACTTGATTGTTTACCCTTTTGAGGAATAGCTGTGATGAGTGATTCTGTTAGCCACCCTCTTCACACTGCCATGTTTTGAGAAGTTCCAAAATTACCTAGGACTAGTTGCTACCTGAAAACACCACTCATTCCTCAAAAATGAGTCTCTTTTAAGCTCTTTTTAGACTCGTTAAATATGAAAAGATTGCCAAGCTATTGGCCTTTCCGGCACCTTAAAGTGATAGGAAGTGCCATCCCTCCTCTACATTTTAATCTTTTTGGACCTCAGGGATCATCCCACAAAAAGATCGAGCGCTTGTCTCTTCAGCTCACTAAAGTGATCGAAAGGTCATCCCTTTCATATTATTTTATACTTTTTTGGAGTTAAGGCATTATCCTACGAAAAAGGATTGCTGGGGTTTCCTTTTCATCCCTTTTCAAACTCTCTAAACATGAAAAGGACCAAGTTATCCTTGTCATTAAACTTGTTAAAACAATAGCGGCAAACTTGTCCGCCCAGACAAGAACGAGTTTCACTGTCACTAGGCTCACTAAAACATAGCGACAGGTTTGCCTGAAGGAAAAATTATAGAACAAGCATATGTTATCCTCCTTAAGCTTGACAAAAATAAAGAGGTACTGGTCAGCAATGACTGGGGAAAAAGGGAAGAAAACTTGAAGAATTTTATTGGTACCAGGTCGCTCTTGAACATGACACTTTCACTCCATCACCATGATTGAGTCGGGTTGGGTTATTCCGTTCATCGGTCATATCACCATTGGTCCTCCGTACCATCCATCTTTTGGGGTTAACACTACCAATCTATCTCAGTGTCACCGATATGTTCAAGAGAAGTCATTCAGAGAATTCACCACCAACTAATGCCTCATCCACTGTAACACCTTCACCCTCCATTTTTCATGACTACCATTCCTCAACCTTGTATCATCATATCGTTTTCACCTCCAGAAAATCATTTGCTTCATTTCATGTCGTAGATGTGGGATACGTTAAGGCCCTCCTATGACTGGTCACTTCTTGTCGACATCAGCTCATTATCCAAGAAGTTGACTTAGAAACAACCCTTTCAGTACTTTGAAGCTTGCATGCCTCAATGGCAAGTTTCTCACTTCCGACGACAGGTTTACATCAATGGCCTTCAACCGAAAGATTTTATGTGGTGATCGACATCAGATCATATATTCACATCACATGAAATGTAATGTAGTACCTTGAGGGTCATTATCATTATCGGTGATTCCTCTCGCACCTGTTAACAACTTACATTATTTGCTGGTAGTCAGGCGATGTCTTTCCATGTTCGACTTCAGGACATATTTTCAAATGGATCGACTTGTACATCGAACGAAGATTGAACGAGTTTGAAGACCCCAGATCTAGTTTCATCCATTCGGGTTGCGATATATTTAGGAGTATAAAGACATCAAATGTACACAGAAGCTTCACGAATGATCATCCAAGCTAAGGGATGATGACTCTACATACAAAGAATCACCAGTGTGCAACAACAAACAATTATCTGTCCTATGTACATGAAAATGAATTTATAAATCTGAGCACGGGAATTCCTGCCTCAGCTAGATCATGAAAATAATATGATGATTATGTATTGTATTGTATTTTATACAGGTCTCCTTCCAGTTCAAATACCTCAGATCCTCATTATAAAGAATTTCACCCGACATCAAAAGATTTACGACCTCATGCTTTAGGGGGCAACTATTATAGACATATTTAGGCACTTCAACCCAAATAATATATGTCAATAAACCAAGGGCTCCTTAACCCTAAAAGTGTTGTTTCATACCCTAAAAGATCATGGTCAATTGATTACATCATTTCCGAGAAGTTCCACCTGAAAAACCGCTCAGAACTAGCCAAAACTGGACCATACTGACTGCTCCATGGTCTAGGTGCAATGCATACTGACTCCTACACTAGCTAGGTGTGATTCATACTGAAGAAGCCTTTTGTGGGGTGCGATGAGCGAGAATGGACAAATGTCTGAGACAGTTTGCTAAGTGGATGCTCATGGAATCTTCTTGAAACTTCCTCTATGACACTTGCTTCTCTGAATTTGCCCAGGGATGAGTAAGAGATCCAAGAAATCTCCAAGTGGAACTAAGAACTACAAGTGGAATGACACTAATCAAAAACCCATAGATGACTCACACCTCTGCAAACATCTATAAATGGATCCCTCGTCTGAGAGATCCAAAGGCTAGAATTTTGTAGTTTGTAAAGAACTTCTATTAGTTTGTCTTTGAGAAGAATCATTGTATTGTTGGGTGATCTTGCTTTTCATGAGGGCTTTGATGCTGGGAGGATGATGCTAGATCAGACAGCTGGGTTGTAATCCTCTCCTCTACTATTAATAAAGTTCTTTTAGTTTTCCTCTATACAATCTTGTATTTGCGAATCTTGTTATTTGTGAATGCAATTGTATGTTGAATGTGTTTCTGATTTTGCATTGTTTATGATATTATAGATCGAGATGCTTTGATGGTGTTTTGTCACTTTGTCTCTACAGGTATTCTCTAAAGTGGGACAAGTAGGAGAGGAGTTGCAAGTTCCATCAAGGGAGAGAGAAATCGAGCAAGGAGTCAAGCGAAAGATCCAGGTTGGTCCCTTTGCTTCTCTCATATCTATCATACATAAAGGAAATCGAAAAGTTCTTTGATTGTTTGTTTCTAAGATAGCTACCCATCTTAGCAGGACTAGCAAATCAAAAAGACACTAGTTTTCCCAGAAACAAAATGGCGACTCCACTGGGGATTGAATAGTTTGTTTTCTTGTTGTTGTTGTTTGATTTACAAACTACAAACAAAGCATGAAGTTAGCCAGATAGCCTTCGAACTACTTTTGCTATGCAACTGCAAAGTAGATGAATGCTGCTTCAGTCAATCTCCGGATTGGTTTATGAACTGAACATCTAACTTACAAGCATTCTAAATGCCCTTGTGGTAGCTCAATAGCCTCCTAAGATCATACCCCTGTACTTTTCTTTTACTATCCATCATAGCTCAGCTTAAATCACTGAACTTAGCTTCAAATTTTGAGCAAAACCCCAACTCAGTTTCGCTCCCTAGCCCATCACACTGTCTGTAACTGGAACCTAGTATGCATCACACCTCCCGTGTGTAGCAGGTGAGATGCATCCCTGTTTCTATGAAGGACAGGTGTGATGACTGAGTAATCCTATTTCCCTCTTTGAAATTTGGGTTTTTCCTCCTTGTTTTCAGCTCTATTTAGTAGTTTTGCTTCTCATGATTAGTATCTCATTATTGAAGCCTCTTTGCTTTACATTGTTTAGCCTCCATTGATTAGGATTAGTAAATGTTTTTATGTATTTTTCCATAATTTATGATCCTTAGTAAAAAAGTAGCTTAAATCAAACTGTCGTTTTGATGCAAAAAAGTGTCGTAATTGTCGTTTTGGATAAAAAAGAAGAGTGTCGTAAAGTATTCCTCCTCTAGATAGTTGATTGTACTTTTGCCATTGTTATTGATTTTAATTGTTAATGTTTGAAGTGTTGAAAGCAGTTTTCTATTCGAAATCGAAAAGTGTCGTTTTAGTCTTCCTTTCATTTTGAAAAGAAATTGTCAAAATGTCGCTTTGAAGAAAATAGTTCAGATCTATACTTAGTTTTCATTTTTAGCATTCTCCCATTAAGGAAATGAACAATAAATACATGCATTTGCATTTTCATTTAGACTGTGTGTGTAAAATGATTTAGGAAAAGTGCATTTAGTGTGTGCTCTTTGCTCTCTGTTGAAAGAATCGTAATCTTCTTTCCTTAGTAGCTAGGATTTTCATTTCTAAAAAATAAATGACTGTTTATCATTTTAGATTGCATATTTAGGAATTTTACATCTACATCATGCGGTGAACCTTGAAAGGAAAACTTCTAAACAAGATCCACTCCAAAATAAATTTCAATTAACATAACAACACTTTGGAACCTAACGCAACGCATCTAGAGGTCTAGGCTAGAGACGTGTTCCAGCATCATAAAACCTGGTAACTATCGTTTTCATCCAAGGTTGGGTGATTCCTCCTCTTTGATACGACAAGTGCTAGTACGGACTTGTGCTCCCCGTACCGTCGAGTATATATTGGGAGACCATAATAGGCTGATATCCTTTATCCATAGGAAGCCGTGTCTGCTGCCATATCGATCACAATGCACTAAACACAGCATTCAGGAAGATTGACTGACGTACGTAAGTCCTTGGTAATTTCTCTTTAATTTACCACCAAGGTTTATTTTGCAGTTTTGTGATTGGTTTGGTAATCCCTCTGTCTAGATTTCCAGAGTAGTCACTTTCATTCCTTCTCGAATCCTTAAAAGAAAAGGTCCATCTGAGCACTTTTCACTTCAGGCTCATTAAGAATTGAAAGCGACTAGAGTCATCTTTAGCTTTTTCTCGGCTCTTAAAAATTGAAAAAGAAAAGTTGTTTCAAACCGTCATTAAAATTTATTTAATTCGGAATAACATCCCTGTTCTTTCGTTGATCTTGGGTTGATATAATGGAGTCCACCAATTAAGGAATCCCTTTTGGGGGGAATCCTAGTCCCTTCTCTTCTTGGGGAGATATCGATGCTCCATATATGTCTACATTGTCCCTTCGAGAATCACAATTGGCCTGCCAGTATGGCTATTCTCAACCTCTTTCATTCAAAATACCGTGATTCCTCAGTAATCGAATCAGCAACCAGATGATACTGAAGTTTTCCCTTCACCTTCTACTTCGCTTGTTTCTCCCTCCACTTCTTCCTCTTCGCTTGGTGAAACTAGTGATACTAAAAACCAAGTGGTTGAGAAGAAGAGGAAAGGGAAGGAGAAGAAGAATAATAAGTCAGTTAAGCAAGGGGGCAACCATGCATCATTCGGTGAAATTCCGCACACCGAACTTTCCAAACCTAGATCTCCATGCATAATTTGCAAAGGAAACCATTTTCATCAAGATTGTCCTTGCTGAGAAGAAGAAGAAATTAGTTAAGTAAGGGGGAAACCATGCATACCCCGGTGAAAATCCCCACACTGAACTTTCCAAACCCAGATCTCCATGCAAAATTTGAAAAGGAAACCATTTTCATCGAGATTGTCCTTGCATTCCGCGGATCTTAAGAGAATGGTCTCCCCATTCACACTGTCCGATGTCATCAACCTCTAGCGATCATTTTGACAGCACACCATCAACTAGTGAAAATGAAGTCTATGGACAGAAAGGGAAGGTCAGATTTCCATGTAGGTTATGTGAAGGTAAGCATGCTCTTAACCATTGTCCTTTTTTGGATGAAGACAAAAGAGTCTTGGATAATCGTCCTGCTTCGCCGCAACGACTTCCACCTGGATACAAGAAATTCTCACCAAGTCCTTCGCTAGTTGAAAATCTGACTGACGTAACTCAATTGTTGGTCGAAACGCCTATCGTTGAAAGTGAACCTTCTGAGTCCATACCACACCAAATTCAACAGGTCGATATGGCAGTCGACCCAGTCTTACCTTCAGAAGGTCCACCTTCAGATGATACAATTTCCAAAGAGAATGAGAACAATATTGTTCAAATTCTTTTTGTTAATGCAGAGTTTAATGAACTTGGGGCCAATCTTCCCGTTCCTTTACAACAGGAGGAAAATTCCCCAGTTCAAGGGGTTCATCCAACCGTTTATATGGTACCCCCTCCGAGCAGTCTAGTCAATTGAATCAACTAGCAAAACCCTGCCTTCCATCTAATGTACCATTCTTGATCATTGTACAAGTGTACAAAATGATCATGTCTGGCACTATCATAAATGAAGGGGCTTTAGTGAGTATCCTTTCCTCAACTTCTTTGAAAGCGCTTGGTTCGCCATTGCTTCTGCCTGAGACACAAAATTTGTCACTCTTCAATAAAGGAATTAATCAACCGTTAGGGATCCTTCCGAAGTTACAAATAACTTTGAAAAGGAAAACCGTTCACTTAAACGTGATGGTAGTCCAAGGACCATTACACTACAATCTACTCCTTGGGCGTGACTATGTTTATAGCATGGAAGCTATTGTTTCCACACTCTTTCGAGTGATGTGTTTCCCGCATGAAGGCAAAATGGTATAGCTTATCGACCAGCTTTCATTCCCTGGTTCAAACACAGCTACAAGTCAAACATCATCCATAAATGGTCTCTTTGCATCAAAAGTGTCTCTTCAACCTTCATTCCATCCACTAGATTGCAGCGAGTAGTCCAATGAATGTAAAAAAGTTTAGGGGGCATGCACCCTGGTCTGCTTCGACAGGTGAACCCAGTTGAACAAATAGGTTTCCTGATAGGTTATGTGATTGGAAGTGTTATCTCACACCATTCACCTTTGTCTATTTCGATGGACAAGGCCAAGGAAGTGTTTTGTCTTCTCTACGGACGAAACAATCTTACCTAACCACAAGGACTTCCATAGGGTGACCTGGAGACTCTCCTTTTCTCCATGCCTTGGGGCATGCAAACCTTTTTATGCAAGCAAAAATTGACCAATTTCATTTTTTAGCGTTTTTAGCCTTTTAGCTTTTTAGTTTCAACTTCTTAGGTTAGGTGATTGGTCTGAACCACCATTCACCTTTGTCTGCAGTGTGCAGATGAAGCAAAGGAAGTGTTTTGTCTAGACAGAAGACAAAACTATCCTACCTAACCTCAGTAGTTGCTTAGCTTTTAGTGTAGTTAGCTCTGTAGTTTGGTCATTTCTAGCCTACGTAAAAAAGGAAATGAGCATATGTTATCGTAAAGTTCAAGATCACTAAAACATAAACCTACCAATGAGAGACATCTTTAGACTACTGGCATGAGCGATGTTTCCGCAAGGTTCAAGCTCATTAAAAAATTAGCCTGCCACTGAGCATATGTTAACACAAGTTTGAAGCTCATTAAAAAATAAACTTGCCTTCAGTAAACGACCTCTATGATTGCCATGCTATCAGCCATTTAAGCCTTGGTTGTGTTCCTACCATCAGTTCCATTCTTTTGGACGATCATACGCTTCCACTTGATTGTTTACCCTTTTGAGGAACAGTTGCGACGAGTGATTCTCTTAGCCACCCTCTTCACACTGCCATGTTTTGAGAAGTTCCAAACTTACCTGGGACCAGTTGCTACCCGAAAACACCACTCGTTCCTAAAAAATGAGTCTCTTTTAAGCTCTTTTTAGTCTCGTTAAATATGAAAAGATTGTCGAGCTACTGGCCTTTCCAACTCGTTAAAGTAAGAGGAAGCACCATCCCTCCTCTACATTTTAATCTTTTTGGACCCGAGGGATCATCCCACAAAAATATCAAGCGCTTGTCTCTTCGGCTCGCTAAAGCGATCGAAAAGTCATCCCTTTCATATTATTTTATACTTTTCTGGACTTAAGGGATTATACTACGAAAAAGGACTGCCAGAGTTTCCTTTTCGTCCCTTTTCAAACTCTCTAAACATGAAAAGGACCGAGCTATCCTTGTCATTAAAATCATTAAAACAATAGCGGCAAACTTGTCTGCCGAGAAAAGAACGAGTTTCACTGTCGCTAGGCTCACTAAAACATAGCGACAGGTTTGCCCAAAGGGAAAATTATAGAAGAAACGTATGTTATCCTCCTCAAGCTTGACAAAAATAAAGAGGTACTGGTCAGCAATGACAGGGGAAAAAGGGAAGAAAACTTCAAGAATTTATTGGTAGCAAGTCGCTCTTGAACATGACACTTTCACTCCATCACCATGATTGAGTTGGGTTGGGTTATTCCGTTCACCAGTCATATCACCACTGGTCCTCTGTACCATCCATATTTTGGGGTTAACGCTGCCAATCCATCTCAGTGTTGCCGATATGTTAAAGAGAAGTCATTCATAGAATTCACCACCCATCTAACGCCTCATCCACTACAATACCTTCACCCTCCACTTTTCATGACCGCCATTCCTGAACCTTGTATCATCAGGTCGTTTTCACCTCCAGAAAATCATTTGCTTCATTTCGTGTCGTAGATGTGGTATACATTAAGGCCCTCCTATGACAAGTCACTTCTTGTCGACATCAGCTCATTATCCAAGAAGTTGACTTAGAAACAACCCTTTCAGTACTTTAAAGCTTGCATGCATCAATGGAAATTTTCTCACTTCTGGTGACAAGTTTACATCAATGTCCTTCGACCGAAATATTTTACGTGGTGTTCGACATCAGATCATATATTCACATCACATGAAATGTACTGTAGTACCTTGAGGGTCATTATCATTATCGGTGATTCCTCTCGCACATGTTAACAACTTACATCATTGGCTGGTAATCAAGCGATGTCTTTCCATGTTCGACTTCAGGACATCTTTTCACATGGATCGACTTGTACATCAGGCGAAGATTGAACATGTTTGAAGACCTCGGATCTAGTTTCATCCATCCGGGCTGCGATATATTCAGGAGTATAAAGACATCAAATGTACACAAAATATGCACAGATGATCATCCAAGCCAAGGGATGATGACTCTACATACAAAGAATCACCAGTCTGCAACAGTAGACGATCATCTGTCCTATGTACATGAAAATGAATTTCTAAAGCTGAGCATGGGAATGCCTGCCTCAGCTAGATCATGAAAATAATATGATGATGATGTATTGTATTGTATTTTATACAGGTCTCCTTTTAGTTTGAATACCTCGGATCCTCATGATAAAGCATTTCACCCGACATAAAAAGATTTACGACCTCATGCTTTAGGGGGCAACTTTTATAGACATATTTGGGCACTTCAACCCCAATCATATATGTCACTAAACCAAGGGCTCTTTAACCCTTAAAAGTGTTGTTTCATACCCTAAAATATCATGGTCAACTGATTACGTCATTTCCTAGAAGTTCCACTTGAGAAACCACTCAGAACTCGCCAAAATTGGACCATACTAACTGCTCCATGGTCCGGGTGCGATGCATATTGACTCCTACACTAGCCAGGTGTGATGCATACTGAGAAAGCCTTCTGTGGGGTGCGATGAGCGAGAATTGAAAAATGTCTGAGATAGTTTGCTAAGTTGATGCTCATGGAATCTTCTAGAAACTTCCTCTATGACACTTGCCTCTCTGAATTCGCCCAGGAATGAGTAAGAGATCCAAGAAATCTCCAAGTGGAACTAAGAACTACAAGTGGAATGACACTAATCAAAAACCCAGAGATGACTCACACCTCTGCAAACATCTATAAATGGATCCCTCATTTGAGAGATCCAAAAGCTGGAATTTTGTAGTTTGTAAAGAAGTGTTGTTAGTTTGTCTTTGAGAAGAAGCATTGTATTGTTGGGTGATCTTGCTTTTCATGAGGTGAAGAAGGCTTTGATGCTGGGAGGATGATGCCAGATCAGACAGCTGGGTTGTAATCCTCTCTTCTACTATCAATAAAGTTCTTTGAGTTTTCCTCTATACAATCGTGTATTTGTGAATCTTGTTATTTGTGAATGCAATTGTATGTTCAATGTATTTCTGATTCTACATTGTTTATGATATTATAGATCGAGATGCTTTGATGGTGTTTTGTCACTTTGTCTCTACAGGTATTCTGTAAAGTGGGACAAGTAGGAGAGGAGTTGCAAGTTTCATCAAGGGAGAGAGAAATCGAGCAAGGAGTCAAGCGAAAGATCCAGGTTGGTCCCTTTTCTTCTCTCTTATCTATCATACATAAAGGAAATTGCAAAGTGCTTTGATTGTTTATTTCTAAGATAGCTACCCATCTTAGTGGGACTAGTAGATCAAAAAGACACTAATTTTCCCGGAAGCACTAGCAAACCATGAGCTCATGGTCATTTGTCAAGATTTCTTGATATCATCAATAGCAACAATCCTCAACCATGTGAGAGCCAAGAACTATAGGAATCCTGCATCATAACTGCACCATATGAACTTTATGCATCTTCGAAGGCATGATGACACTAGCATAAAAGAAATGAGTGGCTTATCATCAAATAATGAAGTTGTGTACTCAATATTTGTACTTATCCTTGTCCTTATGAAGTTCACCATGTAAAGATTATATATGTACTATATACATCATCAAAAAGTCATCCACAATCATCCATAAATCCTATCTGAATACCAACAATGTGACCCCAAGTATCATCTAAGATTTTATCATGGGTAACTCATAATCGTAACATATCAAGATGTATCATTTAGCCACATAAGCATCATCATCATTGATTAGATACCAACTGCTTCTAATCATAATGCCAACAATGCTTTATTAGAAGCATAGCATGTTCTCCCCTTGAACTTGTTCCACCTGTTCACTGTCAGATCTGATCATGCATATATTAGTAAGAAGTATTAAGGCATCATCATCAATCAGGTATACATAAAGTTATCAATAACTTGTGAGGACCAAAAGCACTTCTAAATAACATCCATGGACTATAGTCATCTATCATCACAATAGAAAAGATAACTGATAATTCTCTGAATCATATCAAATCAGTTTTTCTCAGTCTGTCCCACTACATTTTTCCTCAAACCAACATATACGCGACTGTGTCGCTTCTAACTCTCGTATATGCATGACTTGTATTCATGGAAATTGCATATGAGAATTATAACATTGAGGTTTCACACTTTCAGCTCCCTCTGAGTCTGTTATGTCTATATACTATGTTATGCCACATCTTTCTGACTGTACTTCCTTTTCTTTGATATCTGAGTGTGATGATGTTTTCTCCCTTTTTTATGGTGGCCAAAATTTTCTCATGCATTCCTTTGATATATGTCCAAACTTTTTACAAGCATAAAATCTTACATGTTTCATATTCCTTCTATAACAGTCAATGGCTTTGTGACCAATCATATTGCAGGAAAAAGAATATCCCTTAAAGTACTTGGAAGCTAATGATCTTTCTGTGTGACAGTCTTGAACCATTCTACTTCTGCATCTCATTGTAACATGTCCAAAATTATGACATATAAAACATTCAACATTATTCATTGGAGGAAATAACTGACTATCACTTCCACATTTAGGAGTAAAAGATTTTATTTGAAGACTTTCTTTCCTTGGTTATTGATGGGGTTGACCTTTCATCTCCTTGTTGAGCATTTCAGATTTTGCATTAGAGTTCCTTACCTCACCTTGTGAGGTAGATTCACCTTCAATAGATTCATGAAAACCAAGACCAGTTTTGATGGTAGCATACCTTTGACTACTAAGAATATTATCCAAAATATTAGTACTATCTTGAAATCATAACCGTTTATCATTTTCTTCCTTTTCCAGATATTGCTTCTTCAAGATTTTTTCAGCCTTTCTTCCTTCTTCCACTTGTTGCCTTAATTTGAGAATCTCATTTTCTTGTTCTTCATCTACTTGAGGTAGTTCTTGTTAGGCCCCTATACTACTAGTGTAACCCCTTATTGTTATTAGTACAACCCCCTTATTATATTCTTGTACCCATGTAATCCCCATATTGTTACTATTGTGCCCCATAGAATCCCACTATTGTTATTATTGTGCCCTTACATTATTATTGTTATGTCGGCTCTGATTATATAATGACCCCTTAGACTCCTATATATAGAAAGGAGGTCTTGTCATTTGTATCATCCAAGAATTGTTCATTTGTGTAATGTAAAGGAGGTTGCCCCTTTGAAGAGGTTTATTTCTAAGGCATTCATCTATCTTTTCTGTCCTTTTGTGAGTTGGTGTCATAACATTTGGTATCAGAGCTTTGGATTCTAGGATTTCGCTACTCCAAACAGGTCAACGTGGAATTTTTTCTATAACTTGTTTTCTCCGACATTTCAGAAGCTACAAAAAAAAACCCATTTGAGAAAACATTGTGCTGAACCTTGGGTCCAAATTTCAGAGTTTTTCTCGCTATATGTTCAGAGATATGATCTGAGGAAGTTAGGGTTTTTCCAAGCTCCAAAATTTCATCTAAAACAGTTCATCTTGGAATTTGTACTATAATTATTTTGCTACGAAGTTTCAGAAGCTAAAAAAACCCCATTTGAGAAGAAATTGTTCTAAATCTTAGCTCCAAATTTCTGATCCTGTCTCGCTGTATTCCAGAGATATAATCTGAGGAAGTTAGGGTTTTTGCAGGCCCTCGAATTACATTCCAAATAGGTCACCTTGGGAAAATCGTCATAACTTTTGTTTTGAGCATCAGATTGAAATTTCGTAAGAAGTTTCAGAAAGAGGACTTCCTGTAGTTTTCGGTACATAAGTTTTAGGTACTAAGGTCGAAATAGTGAGACGTGGCACGTTGTATAAGTTTTATCTACTGAACTAGCATATAATCAAGTCACCGTGGGAGATTTGGAATAACCCTTTCTTGGATAATCAAATTCTGATCAGACTTGCAAGGTTAGAAAAAGAACTCAGAGAGCTACCATAGGAAGAAATTTCAAAACTTGGAGATTTGAAATTACAGAGTTACAGTCGTTTCAAGATCGAGCTCCTAAAATAAAGAAAAATTGAGATGAGGAAGTTTGATGGCAAGGATCCGGTAAACTGGATACTATAGATGGAGAAATATTTTGATCTACATGGTGTACCACTGTTACAAAAAGTATGTATTGCATCTTCATATTTAGAATTGGATCAATTTTTATGGTATAAAGGGCTTTGTTCTTGTAAAAAATTTGTTACTTGGTCAATTTTCACAGAGGAAATGATAGCACATTACGAGGATACAAAGAGCAACACCTTCTTTAGAGCAACACCACAACAATTGGAAGAAAAAAGAGAAAAAGGACTTTCTTACAAAGTGGAAAGAAAAATTATGGCAACAAGGAAGTCTACCCCTCACAACTATAAAGATGGAAGTGTTGTTTCTCCTAGCCTTCCACAACCTACAAGGGTTATACCACAACAATTGGAAGGAAAAAGAGAAAAAGGGCTTTGTTACAATTGTGATAACAAATAAATTAAAGGTCATAAGTGTGCTAAGAAGAAATTATTTTACATAGATTATGAATAGGAGGAAAGAAAAGGATCAAGAAACATCAAAAGAAGAGGATATACACCAGGAACCAACCCTAGAGAAAGAAGAAATGAATCCGACTATATCTTGTAAAGCATTGGTAAGAGTTACCACTCCTCAAACTCTCAAGATAGAAGGACATATCAAGAAGAAAAAGGTTCAAGAAGTGAAAGATCACATCAAGAAAGAAGAAATTAATCCAACCATATCTTGTAATGCATTGGCTAGAATTTCCACTCCTCAAACTGTAGAAATTTTGAATAATATGACACTTATTCATAGAGATTATCCCAATTATACACTATTGCGGAATACATGCATAATACATAACCTCCTCTACGTTGATCATCAATTTTGTGGCATTAAAAACAATGAAACATCAATCGCATGCGCACATTAACACAGTATGTAACCCAGGGAAAGCATATAGATGAAAACCCCACACTATCCGTATATTATTATGATTGAGAACATGTAACAATACATAGTACAATACTCCTCACAAGTACTCAGTACTATCTCCAGTTGTTACACACAAAACTAGCTCAGATCTGAATCAATCACAGGTTCAAATCTCCTCCACTGCTTGCTTGCATCCACTGCGCAATCCTGCATGAGAAATAGATGAGTATGGCTGATCCAAACTCGTATTTTCCTTGGCTGAACCACACAATCCTCATTGGAAATACTCAATCCATTGATTATGCAAATCTCATGCACAACTATAGTCACAACTGATAGCAATCTCAACCTCTAACACCTGTCTCCACTGAACTATCCATGCACTGAGTTAACTGATGTATTCTTTAGTTGCTTTATGAGTTAATAATTAGTGAATTAATTAACAATTAATTCACATCACTCATCACTAGTGTATTTTCAGTTAAACTAAATACAACTAGTTCAACCAAGTCAAACTGAACACAACTCCATCAACTCCTCAATCAACTCCACCAAACTCAATCACTTGAGTTCTAACTGAAGTCCATCATGCAATAGCTCAACTGACCCACAAGAAAATTGTATTTCCTTCTGACAGCTGCATGTGCCACATCTGTAGCTCAAACTGAAGTGCTCCAAGAGGATAAGATAATGTTTATAGTCCAAATATTATTATGAGCTAATAATATTCGACTGTTCTATTTTTAGCCTGGCAGTATAGAATAGACTCCGCCCATATGTCTAAAAATAGAAGTCCATCTATTTTTACCAACATGACCAATCATCCACAAATATCATCCTATAACTCATGGACCATGATCCATATGTCTAAAGATAGACATAGTCTAAAAATAGACTTTGCACCAAAAATAGCCTGTGGGCCCACTTAATGAAGGCGACTTATTTTCACTAAGTTCCATCATCTTGTTGCATTCTCAACACTCCCTCTCAACAAGATATGGATTATCAGCAACCCCTATCCTGCCTCGGTGGTATTCAAATTTGCTCCTGGTGAGCGCCTTCGTCAAGATATCAACATCCTGATCCTCAGTTGGAAAGTATGAAAGTAACATGATTCTCCGCTGCACACAGTCTCTAATATGATGGTACCTGATGTCAATATGCTTATATCTATCATGAAATACTGGATTAGCCGAGAGTTTAATGCAACTCTGGTTATCACAATAAATCACTGTAGGCTCCAAGCATGAACCGAACAACCCGACCAGGATCTTCCTCATCCATATAGCCTCGCATGCAGCCAAACTTGCTGCCATATACTCGGCCTATGTTGAACTGAGTGCCATGGATCTCAGCTTCCTGCTATACCAAGGAACTACTGTCGACCCGATACTGATGACCCCTCCAAATGTGCTCTTTCTGTCCGTTGGGCTCCCTGCCCAATCTGCATCCATGAAGCCACATAGCTTCACCTCATCCTCTTGTCTGTACCACAATCCATATCCCGATGTGCCTCTGAGATAACACAATGCATGCTTGCCTGCCTTCTAGAAGAGCTTGGTTGGCTTAACCATAGCTTGTGAAAGCTGGTTAACAGCATAGCATATATCGGGTCATGTATTGACTAGATACATAAGCGACCCCACCAACTGTCGATAAACAATGGCATCCACTACCTCCGCCAAAGTAGCATCCTCCTTCCTCCAACCTCTAGGAAGAGGAGTATCAATAGGCTTGCATCCATGCATGTTGAACTTCTCCAGTATCTCGCGAGCATACTTACCCTGAGAAAAAAATAGTCCATCACTGTGCTGCCAAATTTCCAATCCCAGGAAATAATGAAGGAGGCCCAAGTCCTTCATTTCAAACTTGTTAGCAAGATCATCCTTGCATGAAAGTATCAACAGCTCATCACCTGTCAGAATCAAATCATCTACATAAAGTACAATGAGAAGCAACTTACCCTCCACCACAATCTGGTATAGGTTAGGATCCACCTCACTCTTGGAGAATCCAAGTCCGGTGAAATAACTGTCTATCTGTGTGTACCAAGCACGTGGTGCTTGTTTCAACCCATACAACTCTCTCTTGAGCCTGCACACATGCGACTCGCTACTGAAGATCTCGAAACCTTCAGGCTGCTCTATGTACACCTCCTCCTCAATGAATCCATTGAGGAACGCAGTCTTCATATCCATCTGATGAATGTGCCACCCCATCTATGCTGAGAGAGCAAGAATCGTCCGTATGGAAGAATACCTTGTGAAAAGTGCAAAGGTCTCCGCATAATCGATCCCCTCTATCTGTGAAAATCCTCGGGAAAAAAATCTTGCCTTGTACTTCTCCACACTCCCATCAGCTGCTTGCTTCACTTTGTAGATCCATCTCGAACCCACCACTGATTTCCCTTTCAGTCTTGGGACAATCTCCCATGCACTGTTTCTGACAATCGAATCATACTCTTCCACCATGGCATCTACCCATGCGGGATCCTCCATAGCTTCCTCAAAAGAGGATGGCTCAGTCACAACACATTTGATCACAAGAGCCATGTATCCAGTGTACTGATCAGGTGACTGTCTCTGTCTACGTTGAGTTGTAGGTGGTCCTACAACCTTCTTTTCATCTTGAGCTAGTCCTCAGCTTCTGTAATGCGCTTTCGCCCTCTGATGGTTGGCGCTGCATGAGTGGTCTCTTCCATTCCATGAACTTCGTCCTGTGGCTGATCCACATCCTAAAGCTCATCCTTAGGAACTAATATCTCCTCATCTACATGCAGGTGTGGCTCCCTCTCAAGCAAACACTTCATGGCTTTCTCATCCTGAAATTTGATATCCCGTCGCACAACAGTCTTGCGACTGTCTGGCAAATACACACGATAGTTTTGGGGCGTATCAGTGTACCCCACAAATATCCCAACCTCTGTGGTCAACTCCAGCTTCTTCCTGGCTTCCTTCATCACATGCATGTAAACGTTAGAACCAAAAATCCTCAAATGAGAAATATCAGGCCTTTTACCAGAATAAGCCTCCTCGGATGTACTCATGCCAAGTATCCCGTGAGGACAACGGTTCTACACATATAATGTAGTATTGCATGCTTCCGCCCACAAGTGAAGGGGTAGGCCTTGATCATGCAACATCACCCGTGCAGCACCCACGATTGTTCTGTTCTTCTGCTCAGCAACCCCATTCTGTTGTGGGTTATGGGGAGCTATGAGCTCTCTTCGAATCCCTTCTACGCTGCAGAAATCCTTGAACTCGCCAAACATGAATTCACCACCATTGTTGCTCCTAAGATCCTTCACCTTCTTCCCCGATTCCTTCTCAACCAATGCTTTGAACTCACAGAACTTTGACTATGTCTCGCTCTTCTTCTGCATGAAGAAGATCCAGCACTTTCGAGAGAAATCATCAACAAAGATCACATAGTACCTGTGCTTTGCTGTCGAAGCTACTGAGAAAGGTCCACACACGTCTGTGTGAATTCTCTCAAGGATCGTCGTGGCACGACTATCCTTCTCATGAAAGGTGGCTTTCACAAAATTTCTCAAAGTACACCCCTTGCACTGATCTGACTGCGCAAGAGTTCCTTTAGGAAGCCCAGTAGTAATCTGTTGTAGTATCTTCAAGGCTCCATGGTGAAGGTGGCCCAATATCCTGTGCCACAGCTTGCCATCATCCTGGCTCACCAATCCTTCTGCCTTGCATGCCATTGCTACACAGCCATCTACATGCAACTGATAAAGGTTTTTGACTCTAACCCCTATCTTCTGGGTTTCTCCAGTTGTCTTACTGCGCAGAAAAGCCTTTCCCTCGCTGAAAACAACATCATATCCCTTGTCTTCTAACATCGCCACAGAGATAAGATTCTTCTTCAATCCTGGAACATGCATCACTTCCTTCAATACGAAGGGTTTACCAGACTCCCTCTCAAAGGAAATGGTACTGATACCGGTCCCACTGTATCTATCATCATCGCCCATCTTGAAGTGCACTCCAAGATCTTTCTCCTCCAGATCAGAAAACAAATCTCGATCTCCTGTCATGTGAAAGGACGCACCATTGTCCAAGAACCATACCGATCCCATCACACTTGAAACCAAGCATGCGATTAATGAAAAATCAAGCTCAAGCTACGAGGCTAACGCCTCTCCCGCTCCAGATCCAGCAGCTTGCTTATTTTTCTTCTTCTGCGGACAATTTGTGGCATAGTGTCTGTGTTGGTGACAGTGAAAGCACTTCACCTTGGACATGTCCTACTTCTTTCCTTTCGCACCTGTTAGCACCTAAATCTACCTTAAGCTGAAGGAAGGAAAAATTCAGGGTAACCACAAACCACGCTCAGTCTGGTAGCTAGCCCTACCAGAACAGGAGAGGGCTCTCTCCGGGTCACACTCAGGAAAATAAACAATAGGGTCTGAGATGACTCAAAAATGGATACTGATTTTAGGCTAGGTAAATAAATATGATGGAGATGTTTGAAGAATAACTGAGTTTTCTGGGATGTGTGGGGCCAGGGAACAGCATGAGCAGATAATTTAACTCAAAGACGCAGGTTATTTCGTGAGGCAAGACAGGCGGAAAGTCTAGCAATTAGAGTTTAAAAAATGTGAGGTGGAGAGATTGTTTGAGAGTGTGAAAAGGACATAAATACATGAATCCTTTTTAACATAAGAAAACATAGAACATGAAAACTATCCCAAGGCAGAGCAGTGCACTAAATTCTACCTTTTTTACTTAGAAAGATTTGACTGGAAATGAATGTGAATGAAAATATGAAACATAACGAAATACATATGAAACACAAAGAAAACACATTTTCTAAACTCACGCCACAGGAATCTCATGAACCAGAGTTGCAATCTTTCATTAATTCTTTGTCAAAATGTACAGTGAGTCACTGAGTTTCTCTCCCACAGTTCCCAGAAATGCCAACCAACCCTTTGCAAATGGTTTGCATACAATAAATAGACTATGCCATGAGGAAATAGAACGACCAAGAGTTGGGGAGTTTTTCGAATCATTACAAAGTGGAAGTGGAAAGCCAACCATTAGTTACAAGTGCAGCGTTACAAAAATGACAAATGTCTTAGGTGACTGCTCGCCTTCCTTTGCCACTTTTGCTTCTTGATTGCCTTCCTTAATTTCGCCTTCAAATTCCTGATTCGGGACTTGCACACTTTGTTTCATGCCATGTAGTGGAAAGCCATGTGTCTTAGCAATGCATGGTCCTTGTCAGCCTTGTCCAGCAGCCTCTCCAAGTGCATGTTAACCCTCTTGAGATTGGCCTCCCGATCCTCATTAATCTCTTGCTCCAATGACGTGAGCTCAACTCTTCTCCTTTGTGCAGCTTGGTGATGCTCACAAATTTTTTGTAGCTCCATGATCGCTTGCTGATCCTCCAGATGTTTGTTCCTCTGCTCTAGGTATTTCATGTTCCATTTGGCTCTTTCCAAATCAAGGGACAAGGCTTGAATCTCTGCTTGCTGCTCCTGGATGATCTCTTTAAGCTGTGCATTTGTCGGTTCTGTATCTGTCTCATCATCATGAAGGAGAACGAATTTGGTCTCTCGTTCACCTGATGGCTCACCTGAAGGCCCCTCATCCTGCATTGGCTCCTTGCCTTTGTCCTATTCCTGTGATGCTGATGGAGGAAGCGAGGCCCCTTCCACCCCGGGTGGAGATAACACTCGCTTTGCCGCTGCAAACAAACGTCTGGTGCCTTTCTGATATGTGATGAAAACCAGCACACTAGTAGTCTCATGGCACTCATACCGATGAGAAGGTTCTCCCTCATGCTTAACCTCTAATAATACCTGAGAAGTGTTGAAGAGGTCACGGGAGATGAAATCATCCCAGGTAATGCCCTGTAATCCCAGCTGATGAACTACCAAAATCTTAATAAGAGCAAAGTGATAAACACTGTTAAGTTCCTGCTGAGGGGTCTTGTGCTGCATGAAGGTGTTCATCCTCTCTATGTTCTTGCAAATGAAATATGGGATGTTCATCATCCGTACCCTGGTAAAGTGCATGAGCAACCTGATGTGATAGGCATATAGAGAAGAGAACCTCCCCTCACAGCTGAAGTACTTCATGATCAACTTCATGAGTGGCGCATATTCATCTTTCAAATATCGGAATGGAAAGACTCTTGTGAGCTGCCTCAAGTAACTGGCCTTAATGTAAGGCTCATAATGCTGCCGATCAACCTTCTGTTTCTTGTGCCATGGTTCTCCAACATTCGGTATGCCGGTTGCTAATGAGATAGTTTCAGGTGTCAGTGTGAAGGTGACACCGGCCAAGATAGAGTGATCTCCATGTAGGTGAAGCACAAAAAGACGGGCCAACTCATGATGAACTCGAACATTAGCCACTCTTTGACAAAACTCAAAACATGATAGATGTTGGAAACATGACATAGCAAGAGGGCAGGCCTGCAATTCAGTGAGGGTGGTTGGCTCATCCCTAACATGTTTGCCACTTTTGTGATGTCTCCGAGGAGCTTGTTCTTCTGAGGATGAATCACTTTGTGTTTCCATATCATACTCCGATAAATGCTCAGATTCCATGACTGTTGTATGTGTACTGTGCTTGGACTGCCCTTTGATGATGGTATGAAACTAGGTGTTGTTGTGAGATCTGCCACCAAGGGGAACAATGCAAAAAGGGAGTGTTAGGAAGGGGAATAATATAATGGGAATAGGGGTTATGGGGGGGAATTTTGTTTAGGGATATGTAGGAGGGTTTGGGGATTTTATAGGGTAGAGTTTTGGGGTTTACATTAACCAATGAGTGGAGGGATAGGGAATATGGGTTTTAGTAATGTTTTAGGGTAGGGAAAATAGGGAAAAATGGGATGGGGGGAAGGGAACAATGGAAAGGAGTGAAAAAATGAAAGGTGAAAGAGGAGCCTTGGCATCAATACCACAAGTTTGCAACCCTAGCAATAGCTTTGGTGATTTCAAGTGGTAGGGTTTAGGTATTTTTTTTTATTGCAATTATAAACGGCCATAACCATCACTACATTCCATAAAATTGGATGAGCAAGCCAAGAGATAGACCCTACCTGGCAATTGGAAGGAATTCTAAAAGATTTGATGCAATTGGGAACAATTCGGGCCTCTGTGGGTGTGCGTCGCACAGCAAACCCAGTGCGCCGCACTCGGTATATGCGTCACACCCGTGTCAACTTTACACTGCGGGGTCGCACTCTGTGCGTCGTGCTCTTTATATGCGCCGCACCCCTCTGTGTGTGCACCGTGCTCCTGAAAACGACTCCAAACTCACTCCAAATGCGTGCTTTCACTCTCACACTCACTTTGCAATGTTTCTCTCTTCCTTGGTGTTCACAATGACTTTGTTGCTTGTGGAAACTTGTATATAAATACCTTGGAGTCATGGGTTTAATTTTTGCTTCTTCAAAACCCACTTTGATAATGTTTCATTTTGACACTTTTCACTGATTTAATGCAACACTGAATTTCACTTTTCCCTTTGAATTTTTAGCTAAAATGATGAAATTTTTTGGCACTTTTGTGGGGTCGCACGACATTGCAGTTGGCCAAGGAAAGCATGACTGCACCTGAAGAAATCAACTGGAGACTTTTTTGAAAGTTATCACAAATGACACACTGTTTGACTTTTCTTCAAAACAAAGTTTTGAACAACAGTCGTAATCTATCAACATGATGATGAAAATCTCTGAATCATAACTTTGTAAGGGCCTCCCTCTGGCCTGCATGGCTTTATTGGACATGTTTGAAGACCCATTTATCTGATCCCTAGACCTAATGACTGAAAATGACTCTCGTCCATTAAAACATCGAACATTGACTGTCATGGACTTTAGTGAACCTTGACAAAAGACTTGAGCCAGCAGGTGCTAGACATGAGGGGAACTGACTAACAAGACCTTTTCTGTCAGATTATGGCATGCCCCTAGCAGAATGTAGCTGAGTGAATGGAGCGAGATGCCTAAAAATGAAATGCAGAAAGAGTTTTGATCTCTGACGGAGGACTGACAAGACCGACTCTAAGATTGGCTCCAATGGGGATGTTAGCTCCTTGGAGGTGCCAAGAACGGTAGATCTTTGGGAGAGAAGACAGTGCCTTCATCCATTGGGCTATGGAGTCAACATTTCGACAAACGGCATGCAACTCTTGACTCATTTATTAACTGAAACTTGACTTGTACTGACTCAAATTTGGACTTAAAATGACTCAAAGGCTGACTAGACAAACTCAAACGAAAACTGAAATAAAATGGGATTTACAGTGACAATGGAGGTAGTAGAAACAACTTAGATGTGGTACCGTTTGAGCATCTGAACATTGATCAGCCGTCCTGGACAATCTTCCCCATTCATTTCCTTCAGAAGAAAGGCATTATGACCCCGATATGCTACAGTCTTGAAGGGACCTTTCCAGAGATTCTCGAATTTACCGTGAGTACCCTTTTCCTCATTCCTTGCATCCCACTTCAGCACTACATCATCCAGCTGAAATTTGTTCGCCTTTGCCTTTCTGTCATAAATTTTCTTAATCTTCTCCTGCAACTTGGATGTGTTTTGGAAAACTTCTTCTCTGGTCTAGTGCAAATGGATCATTTGATTCAATCTTCTCTGCATAGGATCATCTTCACTGTCGGCTTCCTGAAGAAGTTTGACTACCGGGGTTGCAAGAGAGGTAGGAAACAAGGCATCAACTCCATACACAAGCTCAAAGGGGGACATACCAATGGATTTCTTCTGACTAACTCGATCTACCCAAAGTGCATTGACAAAATTCTTATGCTAGCTCTTCTTGTTGATTTCCAGTAGCTTCTTAATGATGTTGACCAAAGATTTGTTAGAGGACTCCGCCAATCCATTGCCTTGCGGATGATAGGTAGTTGAGTGACCCAAAATGATGTGATATTTATGACAAAACTCTACCATCCTTTTTGATTTGAAAGCTGCTGCGTTATCAGTGATTAACTTATTCGGGCAACCAAAGCGAGACAAGATGTTATTTTCAAGGAATGAAATAATTACCGTATCTGTAGCTTGTCTGGTGGGAATTGCTTCGATCCATTTTGTGAAATAATCTGTTGCCATGAGAATCCATCGATGCTTACCGGAAGAAGCGGGATGAATTTCACCAATGAAATCCAACCCCCATTGCTGAAAAGGAGCACTCACCTCAATGGGCTTAAGCGGCAAAGGTTGTAATTTCTGCCTTCCTTCAAAAATCTGCCATTTATGACAGCTCTTGACAACCTTATACACATCAGCAAACAATGTTGGCCAATAGTATCCTGCTCTCAAAACTTTATTTGCTGTTGTTTTCCAAAAACGGTGACCACCACAATCCCCTTCGTAGAAATCCTCCATGACCTGCTATGCTTCTTCTTCCACCAAACAATTCAAAAGAACACCACCAGGATCTTTCCAATAAAGTGCAGAATTTAGAATGCAAAACTTGGAAGCCTTTAATTTGAGAGTTCTAGCTTTGTTTCTAGTCATGCCGGGTGGTGGTGACAAATTTTGCAGCACATATATGATGTCTGAATACCACAGAGAAAGAGCAAACATTTCAGATACCTAAATTGACAAACCTTCCTCATTCTCATCGGACATAGCATCGATCAGATTTATGTCTAAGGCGTGCAAGTTTGATTCGGCCATCAACTTTGCCAATCCATGTCCTTTAACCAGCTTTGTGGGCTTTATCTCCACATCATATTCCAACAAAGCTGCAATCCACTTGCCTTGTCTTCCTTCCGGGTCGGTCTGCACTAAAACATCTTTGATAGCAGTGTTAGGAACATAAGCCAAAATATGAGAATGCAGAATGTATACCCGAAAATATTTCAATGCTTTCACAAGTACAAGATCTTGCTTCTCAATGATATTGTACTTTAAGGCTGCATCTCTTATAGTTCTGCTGAAGAAAACAATTGGTCTTTCGTGATCATCTCTTTTCTGCATCAACACCGATGCCATAGTATGCTCTGAAGCGAATGAAAACAATATAAAATCCTGAGTGTATTCCGGGCTGATTAGAACTAGAGCTGAGGAAAGAGCCAATTTGACTAAGTTGAAATATTTGACCGCCTCTTCCGTCCACTTCACTTGGCTGTCCTTCTTAAGCATGTTTGTGATCTCTCTTAGGTGCTCAGCAAGATTAGGTACAAAGCGGCATAAAAAATTCATTTTACCATTGAAATATTGAATCTCCTTCTTATTCCAGGGCAGATCGATTTGCTGAATTGCTTGTACACGTGCAGGATCAATAAGTATACCGTCTTTTGAGATGATGTGCCCAAGTAGTTTGCCCTCCTCCATGGCAAACAAGTGCTTTTTCGGATTCAGTGATAGACCATATTTTCTGCACTTTTGAAAGAAAATTTTCAAATGATACATTTGTTCTTCATTAGATTTGGAAAACACCGTCAGATCATCAAGGTATACAACCAAAAAGATATTTTTCTCATTTGCGAAATCCAAGTCCATTGCCCGCTGAAAGGTGGCACCTGTGTTTTTCAAACCTAAAGAAATTTTGGCGTAATGAAAAGTTCCCCATGGAGTAGTGAATGTTGTCTTGTCTCGGTCATCTTCATGGACTGAAATTTGGTTATATCCAGAATAACCATCAAGCAGTGACATACGAGATGCCCCAACTACTTGCTGAAGTATATGATCCATTTTGGGCAGTGGGTAGTTATTTTTCAATGAAACTTTATTGAGATTCCTAAAATCGATGCACAAGCGAATCTCACTTATCTTCTTCTGCACGGGAACCAAATTGGAGATACAATCCGAAAATCTGATGGGAACGATGATTCCTGATTTGTATAGCCTGTTTACCTCCTTTTCGATTGATGGCAATAGTTTTGGATTTAGTCTTCTCCACTTCTGTCTAAAAGTTTTCTGATTAGGCTTAATGGGTATAGTGTGCTGAATGATATTAGTATCGTATGTCTTCAAGTTAGAATAATCCCAAGCAAACATGTCAATAAATGAGGACAACAAACTGATATATTTGGCTTTCATCTTTTGTGGCAATGCTTTAGACAGTTTTACCATTTTAGGATTAGCTGTTGTTTCGATATTGACCTCTTCAACACCCTTCTCTGTTGGTTGCAATGTCGGTTTGTGGGCTATGTCATCTTGATCAAAAAGTTCTTCTAAAGGTATCAAACCTTTAGGGATGATGTTGTCCTTCAGCTGCAATACGTCCATTTGATTGATCTACACCTCATCTTTGCCATCATCATTTTCTTCATCAATTGAGGTCTCTTTGAACTTACCTTTGTTTTACGAAAATCATCAATCTCCTCATCGTCTTGGAAGACTTGCCAATACCTCTGATTGTCAGGAACAATTGGACGATGCTTGACATGGATTTCAAATTTATTATTGGAGTTCATTGGAATCTTCAAACTACTGGCTGCCTTAGCAAGAGCATCAGCAATGCTGTTTTGAACACGAGGCACACATGTCAAGGTATATTCTGAAAATAATTTTTGGATGTCTAGGACTGCATTTCGGTAAGCCCGCATCCGAGAATGCTTCACTTGATATTCGCCTCTGACCTGCTTAATCACCAATTCGGAGTCGCCATATACTGCAATCCTATTAGCATTCAGTTTTCTTAGATTCTTTAGGCCAGCAATCAGTGTTATAGCTCTGATACCACTTGTTATAGATCTAACCCAGAAATAATATGATAATATAAAGACCCAAGAATAACAAGATCAAAATAGATAGAAATGCTTCTTTATTATCAAACCCTTAAGGTAGGGCAACACCATACATTCACTCCTTAAGGAAGGAGAACACTCCGCAAGTCATATGTCTGTTCATACAATAATCCTTGACTATCCTCCTTGATTTGGAGTCTCTAGCCTCTATATAGGCCTCATACATACAATACCATGGGTCATTACCATGGTTCCCTCATACCATCAACTAATACCATGGGCCCATTACATTATTACTAACTACTTGTGGTCTCTTACATGATATGGGTTAACCACCTTATTTATTACTATGGTCCATCCCATTATTACATTATTACCTTGGGTACCTCCCTTGGTACCATATATTATCCCCCCTAGGTATATAACATTCCACCCCCTTAGCATGTTTCGTCCCCGAAACATGGGAAGAACACAAATAATAAGATCTACTCAAAAGAGTAGTCCACTGGTACCATGAACGTGCATCTAGCCATCCAAGAGAAAGGTGAACCCTCGATCTCGCTAGTGCCTCGCTCGCTTGAGATGGAAGTTGACCGTGGCAGCTCTTCTGTGTTGATGTGTAGTAGGTGGATCTTCGCTCTTCACTATTCGTCATACGGGGGTTGTTGTCCTTGTGTCTAATTGGTTGCCATCTTACGGGGTGATGTGGGTGATGATATGTTGAAGTTTTAACCCACAGTGTCTTTTTCTTTAATTCACCCTGTTGTGGTGCCTATTGTGGTGTCTTCTTTTCCAATATGACTTCACCCACTGAGCCCTCCTCTGATGTATCAACACCTGTAACCTTTTCTGCTTCTGCCTCTGTTTGTATTTGATTGTCTATCATTACTGGCTCATCATCTAATATGTCAGACCCTGGAAGATCTTCTGCTTCAGCCTCCTGGCACTCTGCCTGTTTATTAATGGAAATATCCTATAATGTAATTTTCTTCTTTTTATAGTAGAGCTTCAGGAATTTCTTCTGTACATTAATATTGATAGTACCCATTGATTCCATCCAAGGGTATCCCAAAACAACATCTATGTTATCCATATTTGAAGCATAAAAATCACTATGCAACACATACTTATCCATAGAAATCTTCAAATCCTTGTACACTTGAACATTCTCATCATCAACCTGTGTATTTTCAATGTGTTTTGTTGGAACTTGCAATTTTTTTACCAAATTAACATTGATAAAATTATGCTTGCAACTAGGATTTATAGAAACAATGATCTTCTCTTTCTGAATCAATCCATGAACCTGCAATAAGGATATACCAATAGGAAATAGCCCCACATGTTTCTCTTTATCTTGTTTTCTGGCATGAGACCATCTATCTAAAAGTAATTTTTCAAATTCTTCATCGGGCAGGTTGGAACACTTCTTTTGGTTAAGTAATCCCCACCATGTGGCTGCCTCATCTTCAAAATTAAACACTACAAAAGTTCTCCAATGATGTGTCCATAATAACTTGTGTATTTTTATCTATTCTTCAATAGTAGAACCATTATCTTTTCCTGTAAAACATAGAACCGCCATGAAGAGGGTTCTGAAAAAATTCACTCACTTGGCGAAAATTTGAAAATGTCACAGTTTAGTCAATATTTCTCAGAATCCCTATTATGACCTGTTTTCAGAAATGGAACAACCATTCTGCATCTGCCCATGTGATAAAAATTTTGATCCAGGTAATGAAATTTCAAATCTGCGCTGCAACTCTCCCGCCATCACCAAATTTTCTGCAAAAAAGAGCTGCTTTTAAATCAGCGATATCTCCCTAATCCGGACTCCGATTCGATTGATTTTTTTTTGAAATTGGGTAATGTTTCTCAAAAAATTCAGATCTACAATTACATTTTGTAGATCTTGCACCAGGACATCTAGATCTGCGCCGCAAACTCGCTGCCCTGAAAAATTGTCTACAACACCACTGATTTTTAGATCAACGATATCTCCTTCATACGGACTCCGATTCAACCGATTTTTTTTTTGAAAGCGGATATTTTTTCACAAAGAATATAGATATGAAATTAGATTTTGCATATTTTTCACCAAAATATACATATCTGATCTGCAACTCGCCGCCCCCGAAATCCTGCAAAAAACTAAAAAAAAATTCTCCACTTTTGTGCCCAAGAAAGTGCTCTGATACCACTTGTTATAGATCTGATCCACTTGTTATAGTTCTGACCCAGAAATAATATAGATCTGATAAGAAAATATAAGATAATGCAAATAAGCCCAGAAATAATATGAAATGATTCTTGCGTTATTTCTATTCTCCTTCCTTAAGGAGTGAATGTACGGTGTTGCCCTACCTTAAGGGTTTTGATATCAATAAAGTGAATCATTTCTATATTTGGATCTTATTATTCTTGGGTTATTTCTATTCTCATATATCTTTTGGATCAAATCTATAACAAGTGGTATCAGAGCTACAACAAGTGGTATCAGAGCACTTTCTTGGGCAAAAAAGTGGAGTTTTTTTTTTTTGCAGGATTTCGGGGGTGGCGAGTTTGCAGATTATATCTGTATGTTTTGGTGCAATATCTATAAAATATAATTGCATATCTGTATTCTTTGTGAAAAAATAGCTGATTTCAAAAAAAAAATCGGTTGAATCGGAGTCCGGATGAAGGAGATATCGCTGATCTAAAAATCAATGGGGTTGCAGACAATTTTTCAGGGCAGCGAGTTTACGGCGCAGATTTGGATGTCCTGGTGTATGATCGGAAAAATATAATTGTAGATCTGGATTTTTTGTGAAAAAATAACCAAATTCAAAAAAAAAATCAGTCGAATCGGAGTCTGGATGAGGGAGATATCGCTGATTTAAAATCAGCTCTTTTTTGCAGAAATTTTGGTGACGGCGGGAGAGTTGCAGTGCAGATTTGAAATTTCATTGCCTGGATCAAAATTTCTATCACATGAGCAGATGCAGAATGGTTGTTCCATTTCCAAAAATAGGTCAGAATAGGGATTCTGAGCAATATTGACTAAACTGTGACAATTTCAAATTTTCGCCAAGTAAGTGAATTTTTTTCAAAACTCTCTTCATGGCTTCTAACAAGGTTCTATTATTTACAGTAAAAGATAATGGTCCTACTATTGAAGAATACATATAAAAACACAATTTATTATGGAAAAATCATTGGAGAACTTTTGTGGTGTGTAATTTTGAAGACGAGGCAGCCACATGGTGGGGATTACTTAATCAAAAGAAATGTTCCAACCTATCCGATGAAAAATTTGAAAAATTACTTTTAGACAGATGGTATCATGCCAGAAAACAAGATAAGGAGAAACATGTGGGGCTATTTCTTACTGGTATATCCTTATTGCAGGTTCATGGATTGATTCATAAAGAGAAGATCATTGTTTCTATAAATCCTAGTTGCAAGCATAATTTTATCAATGTTAATTTGGTAAAAAATTTGCAAGTTCGAGACAAACACATTGAAAACACACAGGTGGATGATGAGGATGTTCAATTGTATAAGGATTTGAAGATTGCTATGGATAAGTATGTGTTGCATGGTGATTTTTATGCTTTAGATATGGATAAGATGGATATTGTTTTGGGATACCCTTGGATGGAATCAGTGGGTACTATCAATATTAATGTACAAAAGAAATTCTTGAAGCTCTGGTATAAAAAGAAGAAAATTACATTACAGGATATTTCCATTAATAAACAGGTAGAGTGCAAGGAGGCTGAAGCAGAAGATGTTCTAGGGTCTGACATATTAGATGATGAGCCAGTGATGATAGACAATCAAACACAAACAGAGGCGGAAGCAGAAAAGGTTACAGGTGTTGATACATCAGAGGAGGGCTCAGTGGGTGAAGTCATATTGGAAAAGAAGACACCACAACAAGCACCACAGCAGGGTGAATTAAAGAAAAAGACACCATGGGTTAAAACTTCAACATATCATCACCCACATCACCCCACAAGAAAACAACCAACAAGATGGAAACCAATTAGCCACGAGGACAACAACCCCTGTATGACGGATAGCAAGGAGCGAAGATCCACCTACTACACATCAACACAGAAGAGCTGCCATGGTCAACTTCCATCTCAAGCGAGCGAGGCATCAGCGAGATCGAGGGTTCACCTTTCTCTTGGATGGCTAGATGCACGTGCATGGTACCAGTGGACTACTCTTTTGAGTAGATCTTATTATTTGTGTTCTTCCCATGTTTCGGGAACGAAACATGCTTAGGGCGGTGGAATGTTATATGCCTAGGGGGGATAATATGGAGTACCAAGGGAGGTACCCAAGGTAATAATGTAATAATGGGATGGGCCATAGTAATAAATAAGGTGGTTAACCCATATCATGTAAGGGACCACATGTAGTTAATAATAATGTAATGGGCCCATGGTATTAGTTTGATGGTATGAGGGAACCATGGTAATGATCCATGGTATTGTATGTATGAGGCCTATATAGAGGCTAGAGACTCCACATGGAGAGATAGTGAAGGCTCATTGTATGAACAGGCATATGGCTTGTGGAGTGTTCTCCTTCCTTAAGGAGTGAATGTACGGTGTTGCCCTACCTTAAGGGTTTTGATATCAATAAAGTGAATCATTTCTATATTTGGATCTTATTATTCTTGGGTTATTTCTATTCTCATATATCTTTTGGATCAGATCTATAACAAGTGGTATCAGAGCTACAACAATCAGAGCTTCATACTCAACCTCATTGTTTGAACAATCAAAATCTAATTTGTAAGAGCATACCCACACATTACTAGGCACCTTGTTCGGGGCGCAGAAAGGACTGCGTACCCAAATACCAATTCCAGCACCATCATTTCCCACTGCACCGTCGAAATCCATGGTCCACAAACCTTCTTCCTCTTCTTCCAAGTGCCAAAATTCTGTTGGCTCTGTTTTTCCTGCTTGTTGTCCATTATCTTCAGCTGATTTCTCAATGGTGTTTTGTTGTTCTCGTCCTTCTTTCTTCAAAACTTCTCTGAAATTTTCTACTATTTCTAAAATGCTTTCTGCTTCAACTAACTAACTATCTACGTCATTAAAACTATCTGAATACAAAACAAAAGACTCTAGATCTATATGTACATAATTAATTGGATGATTAATGGGTTTCTCCTTGCTTGTAATCATGTATTTCATTTTTTGTTCCCGATACAGTATTATCATCTGACCAAACACCGGAATTGTTGCATAGGAGAAATCAAGTTGTAGTGTCCCTTTCAAATTTGCTACCCAAGACCTGGAAAGAAGCATGCTGAACCTAGGAGGTATATCTGCTACCACAATATCCATCAAAACATTCTTCACTAGGATTTGATCCAGACTTACAACCAAGTCTTTGATGAGCCCGATACATATTACTCTGCTGGAATCAAATGAATAGAGATCATGGTATTTTCGGGTGACGTCCAAACCCAGCTTATCCATGATAGCCTTGGGCATGAGATTGTGAGAAGCTCCGGAATCGAACATGGCATTGTGTAACACAAAATCATGCAATCTTAAACTGATATAAAAAGGTGGCACATCATTGTCTGGAGACTCACCATTCAACATTGTCCAAAGATCATTTCGGGTTGATCATCTTCGACATTCACCATATCCGACATTGGATCATAGTTCAAAATTTTAGAAACTTGCCCTCTATAACTACTGTTCTTCATTATTTCAGTCAAGGGAATAGATACGTTCAATTTAGAAATTTCATTTTCTAAACTAAAAGTGGAAGTCTTTTCTACCTCTTTGACCGGGGCTTCTTTCCTTTCCTTTTCTATTGATACAATTTGCTAATTTGATTTTTCTGCTGATGGTGAATTGCTGCTGTCAGGTCCAAGTGCCTCTTTGCCTTTCTTTTGTGCAACTGACGAATCATTCTTTGATGCCGAAACTTCCTTCCTTTTCTGAATTGGGTTAACTGGGACATCCCTGTTTCTAAGTGAATATTGCCGTTGCTAAGCGGACAGAGCATTCATATAGCCTCTTTGATACTCCTTTGATTCTTCTTCCAAAACTGTGTCACTTGCTAGGATGAAATCTGCGTCTTTGTGTGCAGTTGAACTTTCCCCATACTCCTCCTCTTCAGTAATGTAAGTAGGCAAATCATCTGGAGTAAAGAAGTGGTTCTCTTCCCCTATTACCTTCCCTTCCTCGTCAGACTCTGGTCCATTCACAAAATTTTGCTGAAGAGGTGTCTGTATTGGCTGTTGTGCTGTTTGATCTTGGGCTCGTTGATCTCTTTATCTTATCCTATATTGTGGCTGTTGATGGCCACGAAATTTAGGATTTCTAACTTGTGGCTCAGGTTTGTTGAATTTCACCCTTTCAAGCATCTGCTCTACCTTCTTAAGTAATTGATCCATCGAGGAAGAATCTTCCTTGATTGTGACCTTCTTTTCTGCTTTCACTCTAGCTCTTTTGGACAACAGATTTGCTTCAACGCTGACCGCGATTTTCTGCATGTCTTCCATTGTGGCCGGCTCTCTCTCTCTCAGTTGATAAGCCATGTCAGCATCAAAACCATCCGGAAATTTCATCATGGCTAGTCCCACAGGTGGCCTTAGATGATCAGGAATTTCATTATAAATGGAATTGAATATAATGCAGTAGTTTTGGACCGACTCACCAGCGTTTCGTTTGATCTGCTCATACTCAACGAGAATTTTAAGAGGATTCTTTTTCACTTCCCAGCGGTCTAAAAATTGTCTTTGCAGTTCGGCCAAGGTGGCGATACGTGCAGCCGCAAACCTCTGAACCATTTCCTAACTTCACCTGCAAATGTCTAAACAAAGAGTCTCATTACTACATTTTCTGCATCGATCTCATGAAGGTCATAGAAATCTGCCATTCTGTCCACATATTGTTGAGCTGTAACATTGTGAGGGGCACCATCAAACAAAGGGATTTTGCTTTGATAATCTGCAGGCATATCATCTAGAACTTGAGGCAGCACAAGAGGTGCAACACGGGCAGCCATCACTCTTGGTGGATTTGGTCTTGGAGGTGTTGGATGAGTGTGTGCAGTTTGTAGGGAATTAGCAATTTGAGTTTGAAGTTGTGTCGCAATATAATTATCAATTGACCGGTTAGCCCTTTCAATTTCTAGGTCTACAAGAAACTGTGGATTGGGGACAGTATAGTCAACAGCCCTTTCGGATATGGTCTCGAACAATGATATTTCAAACCGCTCACCAAACTCAAGCTCTTCAAGATACTCAAAAATGTCAAGACATGAATGGGATTCGAACACGGGAGTTATAGAGCTCTCTTGACGAAGGAGTCTTGGAATCAAGTTGGGGTTTTCGTAGATATGAGGAGGATCTGGATCTGGATTGGTTCTGGTATATCGTCTCGAAGCTAGCGTGCTATTTTCGAAAAAATCAGAGGGACGTGAACAACTTACTCAGCCTATCAAATCCTAAACATATCATCTGAAAGCTTAGAATTATCAGAAGTATGGGGTGTTCGTAGGTTAAACCTGCTGTTTATGAGACGGAGAAGACTAACAAACAAAGAATTTCCTCCCCACCAGAGTCGCCACTATGTTAGCACCTAAATCTGCCTTAGGCTGAAGGAAGGAAAAATTCAGGGTAACCACAAACCATGCTCAGTCTGGTAGCTAGCCCTACCAGAATAGGAGAGGGCTCTCTCCAGGTCACACTCAGGAAAATAAACAATAGGGTCTGAGATTACTCAAAAATGGATACTGATTTTAGGCTAGGTAAATAAATATGATGGAGATGTTTGAAGAATAACTGAGTTTTTTGGGATGTGTGGGGCCAGGGAACAACATGAGCAGAGAATTTAACTCAAAAACGTAGGTTATTTCGTGAGGCAAGACAGACGGAAAGTCTAGTAATTAGAGTTGAAAAAATGTGAGGTGGAGAGATTGTTTGAGAGTGTGAAAAGGGCATAAATACATGAATCCTTTTCAACAGAAGAAAACATAGAACATGAAAACTATCCCAAGGCAGAGCAGTGCACGAATTCTACCTTTTTTACTTAGAAAGCTTTCAATGGAAATAAATGTGAATGAAAATATGAAACATCATGAAATACATATGAAACATAAAGAAAACACATTTGATAAACTCACGCCACAAGAATATCATGAACCAGAGCTACAATCTTTCATTAATTCTCTATCAAAATGTACAGTGAGTCACTGAGTTTCTCTCCCACAGTTCCTAGAAATGCCAACCAACCCTTTGCAAATGGTTTGCATACAATAAATAGACTATGCCATGAGGAAATAGAACGACCAAGAGTTGGGGAGTTTTTCGAATCATTACAAAGTGGAAGTGGAAAGCCAACCATTAATTACAAGTGCAGTGTTACAAAAATGACAAATGGCTTGGGTGACTGCTCGCCTTCCTTTGCCACTTTCGCTTCTTGATTGCCTTCCTCAATTTCGCCTTCAGATTCCTGATTCAGGCCTTGCACACTTTGTTTCGTGCCATGTAGTGGAAAGCCATGTGTCTTAGCAATGCATGGTCCTTGTCGGCCTTGTCCAGCAGCCTCTCCAAGTGCATGTTAACCCTCTCGAGATTGGCCTCCCGATCCTCATTAATCTCTTGCTCCAATGATGTGAGCTCAACTCTTCTCCTTTGTGCAGCTTGGCGATGCTCACGAATGTTTTGTAGCTCCATGATCACTTACTAATCCTCCAGCTATTTGCTCCTCTGCTCCAGATATTTCATGTTCCATTTGGCTCTTTCCAAATCAAGGGACAAGGCTTGAATCTCTGCTTGCTTCTCCTGGATGATCTCTTTAAGTTGTGCATTTGTCGATTCAGTATCTGTCTCATCATCATGAAGGAGAATGAATTCAGTCTCTTGTTCACCTGAAGGCCCCTCATCCTACATTGGCTCCTTGCCTTTGTCCTGTTCCTGTGATGCTGATAGAGTAAGCGAGGCCCCTTCCACCCCGGGTGGAGATAACACTCGCTTTGCCGCTGCAAACAAATGTCTGGTGCCTTTCTGATATGTGATGAAAACTGGCACACTAGCAGTCTCATGGTGCTCATACCGATGAGAAGGTTCACCCTCATGCTTAATCTCTGATAATACCTAAGAAGTGTTGAAGAGGTCACGGGAGATGAAATCATCCCAAGTAATGCCCTGCAATCCCAGCTGATGAACTACCAAAATCTTAATAAGAGCAAAGTGATAAACACTGTTAAGTTGCTGTTGAGGGGTCTTGTGCTGCATGAAGGTGTTCATCCTCTCTATGTTCCTGCAAATGAAATATGGGATGTTCATCATCCGTACCCTGGTAAAGTGCATGAGCAACCTGATGTGATAGGCATATAGACAAGAGAACCTCCCCTCACAGCTGAAGTACTTCATGATCAACTTCATGAGTGGAGCATATTCATCTTTCAAATATCGGAATGGAAAGACTCTTGTGAGCTGCCTCAAGCAACTGGCCTTAATGTAAGGCTCATAATGCTGCCGATCAACCTTCTGTTTCTTGTGCCATGGTTCTCCAACATTCGGTATGCCGATTGCTAATGAGATAGTTTCAGGTGTCAGTGTGAAGGTGACACCGGACAAGATAGAGTGATCTCCATGTAGGTGAAGCACAAAAAGATGGGCCAACTCATGATGAACTTGAACATTAGCCACTCTTTGACAAAACTCAAAACATGATAGATGTTGGAAACATGACATAGCAAAAGGGCAGGCCTGCAATTCAGTGAGGGTGGTTGGCTCATCCCTAACATGTTTGCCACTTTTGTGATGTCTCCGAGGAGCTTGTTCTTCTGAGGATGAATCACTTTGTGTTTCCATCTCATACTCCGATGAATGCTCAGATTCCATGACTGTTGTATGTGTACTGTGCTTGGACTGCCCTTTGATGATGGTATGAAACTAGGTGTTGTTGTGAGATCTGCCACCAAGGGGAACAATGCAAAAAGGGAGTGTTAGGAAGGGGAATAATATGATGGGAATAGGGGTTATGGGGGGGAATTTTGTTTAGGGATATGTAGGAGGGTTTACGGATTTTATAGGGTAGATTTTTGGGGTTTACATTAACCAATGAGTGGAGGGATAGGGAATATGGGTTTTAGTAATGTTTTAGGGTAGGGAAAATAGGGAAAAATGGGATGGGGGGAAGGGAACAATGGAAAGGAGTGAAAAAATGAAAGGTGAAAGAGGAGCCTTGGCATAAATACCACAAGTTTGCAACCCTAGCAATAGCTTTGGTGATTTCAAGTGGTAGGGTTTAGGCATTTTTTTTATTAAAATTATAAATGGCCATAACCATCACTACATTCCATAAAATTGGATGAGCAAGCCAAGAGATAGACCCTACCTGGAAATTGGAAGGAATTCCAAAAGATTTGATGCAATTGGGAACAATTTCGGGCCTTTGTGGGTGTGCGCTGCGCAGCAAACCCTGTGTGCCGCGCTCGGTATATGCGTCACACCAGTGTTAACTTTACATTGCGGGGTCGTGCTCTGTGCGCCGCACTCTTTATATGCGTTGCGCCCCTCTGTGTGTGCACCGTGCTCCTGAAAACGACTCCAAACTCACTCCAAACGCGTGCTTGCACTCTCACACTCACTTTGCAATGTTTCTCTCTTCCTTGGTGTTCATAATGACTTTGTTACTTGTGGAAACTTGTATATAAAGACCTTGGAGTCATGGGTTTAATTCTTCTTCAAAACCCACTTTGATAATGTTTCATTTTGACACTTTTCACTGATTTAATGCAACACTGAATTTCACTTTTCCCTTTGAATTTTTAGCTAAAATGATGAAATTTTTTGGCACTTTTGCAAGGGTCGCACGACATGGCATTTGGCCAAGGAAAGCATGATTGCACCTGAAGAAATAAACTGGAGACTTTTTTGAAAATGATCACAAATGACACACTGTTTGACTTTTCTTCAAAACGGAGTTTTGAAGAACAGTCGTAATCTATCAACATGACGATGAAAGTCTTTGAATCATAACTTTGTAAGGGCCTCCCTCTAGCCTGCATGGCTTTATTGGACATGTTTGACGACCCATTTATCTGATCCCTAGACCTAATGACTGAAAATGACTCTCGTCCATTAAAATATTGAACATTGACTGTCATGGACTTTAGTGAACCTTGACAAAAGACTTGAGCCAGCAGGTGCTAGACATGAGGGGAACTGACTAACAAGACCTTTTCCGTCAGATTATGGCATGCCCCTAGTGGAATGCAGCTGAGTGAATGGAGCGAGACGCCTAAAAATGAAATGCAGAAAGAGTTTTGATCTCTGACGGAGGACTGACAAGACCAACTCTAACAGCACCAGAATGAGAAGCTTTCTTGTTCTTCCCCTTCTTTGCTTTGGCAACCAAAGTGCAATTTTCTTCATCAGTTTCCTTTGATCAAGATCCATCCCTGGTATTCCACCTGATCTCCTCCTGCACAAGATCTGACCAAAGTCTCTCCCATCCTGGAAATTTCTCCTGACCATTGATAGAGTCCTGATAGGAATGACAACTCTTCAGAAGACCAAGGAGAGCCAAGCTCACCAAGTCATCATCATCGATAGTCACCCCCACACTTCCTAGCTCATCTCGGCATTGAGTGAACTTCGTGAGATACTTGGGCATACTATCTCCTTTCTCACACTTAATGTTTCTGAGTTTATCCTTAAGCACCAAATTCCTCTGGTCACTCTTGCTTTGGAATAGATCTGTCAACGCTTTCCACATCAAGTATGGCGAAGCCTTTCCATGCAGGCTGGACACAATGTGATCCTTCGCGCCCTCCAACAGAATCCTTCAACACTTTGCTGTCTTCTTTTGCCAAGCCTCAACTTGAGCAGTATCAGTAGGCTTTGGGACCTCAGCCTCTATGAAATCCTTCAGCCCATTATCATCTAACACCGCCTCCATCCTGTCTTTCCATGCAATATAATTCAAGCTGCCCTCAAGAGCATACCCCAATCGCAATCCGTTGAAAGACATTTCAACTTTGACACCAAGAAAACACTGTTGCAAATTCGAATTCCACCAGCTCAAAACTCAACCGCTTCTGATCTAAAATTCATGAGAACAAATTATTTCTCGTACCGAGATTGACTGTATGGGCTTTTACCGGATATCTCACCTTCCAAAGGAAGGATGAATCCAGAGGCTACCTGGCCCGATTATAGACTCTGCCTGAAGAAATAAAATGTAAACACTTTCTGAATAATATATCTGATGATCAACTCTGCTCTGATACCATGTAGAAATTTTGAATAATATGACACTTATTCATAGATATTATCTTGATTATACACTATTGCAGAATACATGCATAATACATAACCTCCTCTACGTTGATCATCAATTTTGCGGAATTAAAAACAATGAAACATCAATCGCACATGCACATTAACACAGTATGTAACCCGGGGAAAGCATACAAATGAAAACCCCACACTATCTGTATATTATTATTATTGAGAACATGTAACAATACATAGTACAATACTCCTCACAAGTACTCAGTACTATCTCCACCTGTTACCCACAAAACTAGCTCAGATCTGAATCAATCACAGGTTCAAATATCCTCCACTGCTTGCTTGCATCCACTGCGCAATCTTGTATGAGAAATAGATGAGTATGGCTGATCCAAACTCGTATTTTCCTTGGCTAAACCATGCAATCCTCATTGGCAATACTCAATCCATTGATTGTGCAAATTTCATGCACAACTATAGTCACAACTGATAGCAATCTCAACCTCTAACACATGTCTCCACTGAATTGTCCATGCACTGAGTTAACTGATGTATTATTTAGTTGCTTTATGAGTTAATAATTAGTGAGTCAATTAACAATTAATTCACATCACTCACCACTAGTGTATTTGCAGTTAAACTAAATACAGCTAGTTCAACCAAGTCAAACTGAACACAACTCCATCAACTCCACCAAACTCAATCACTTGAGTTCTAACTGAAGTCCATCATGCAATAGCTCATATGACCCACAAGAAAAGCGTATTTCCTTCTGACAGCTGCATGTGCCACATCTGTAGCTCAAACTGAAGTGCTCCAAGAGGATAAGATAATGTTTATAGTCCAAATATTATTATGAGCTAATAATATTCGACTGTTCTATTTTTAGCCTAGCAGTTTAAAAATAGACTCCGCCCATATGTCTAAAAATATAAGTCCATCTATTTTTACCAACATGACCAATCATCCACAAATAGCATCTTGCAACTCATAGACCATGATCCATATGTCTAAAAATAGACATAGTCTAAAAATAGACTTTGTGCCAAAAATAGCCTGCAGGCCCATTTAGTGAAGGCGACTTCTTTTCACTAGGCTCCATCATCTTGTTGCATTCTCAACACAAACTATCAAGATAGAAGGACATATCAAGAAGAAAAACGTTCAAGAAGTGAAAGATCACATTGAGCATAAACAAATGAATCTGACCATATCTTGTAAAGCATTGGAAGAAATTACCACTCCTCAAACTCTAAAGATAAAAGGACATATCAAGAAGAAAAAGGTTCAAGCAATGAAAGATCACATTGAGCATCAACAAAAAGTTCTCCAAATTTTAAAGGATAACACCACTTTGGTGCAGAATCGAATGAAACAGTAGGTAGATCAACATTGCAGTGAAAAATGTTTTGATGTAGGTGATTGGGTATTTTTACGGCTACATCTCAAGAAAGCTATTTATGAGAAGGAAAAGTTGGCAATACTACATGCACTTAAGAAATGGAGACCTTACCCAATGGGAAGACACTTCAAGGTAAAAATGGATCATGATAGTCTTAAATACTTTTTAGGACAAATATTATCTTTAGAAGAATAGAAAAAATGGGTCACAAATATGTTGGATTATGACTTTGACATCATCTATAGAAAAGGGAAGAAAAATTTTGTTGCAGATGCACTCTCAAGAAAGGATGAGGATGTGGAAGAATTGTTTCATGATGTTTCTATTATCCAACCAGATTGGATAAATGAAGCAAGGGATGAATGGAAGAAGGATGAAGAAGTGTGGCCACTCATTCAAAAGTTGCAGAAGATCCCAATTCAAACAATATTGCTAGAACTTGAAGAAGAGGGAAAAATCATATTGGAACCTAGAGCAGTCACAGAAACAAGAACCTAATAGCTACGAAATCGATCAATTTCAGAGTATCTCATCAAGTGGAAGAACTTACCCACTGAAGATTCCACATGGGAGGACAAGAATTTTATACAAAAGCATCAAGAACTACTCAAGCGTTGAGGACAACACTTTTTGAAGGAGAGGTGCATGTTAGGCCTTCATACTACTAGTGTAACCCCTTATCGTTATTAGTACAACCCCCTTATTATATTTGTTTTAGCCATATAGTCCCCATATTGTTACTATTGTACCCCATAGAAGCCCACTATTGTTATTATTATGCCCTTACATTATTATTGTTATGTTGGCTCTGATTATATTATGACCCCTTAGACTCCTATATATAGAAAGGAGGTCTTGTCATTTGTATCATCCAAGAATTGTTCATTTGTGTAATGTAAACGAGGTTTCCCCTTCGAAGAGGCTTATTTCTAAGGCGTTCATCTATCTTTTCTATGCTTTTGTGAGCTGGTTTCATAACAGTTCTTCATTCTGCTTATTTTCTAGATCTTCTTTTAGAGAGAGGATCTTAGCTTCAAGACTTACATAGTAATTGGATTTGTCTTTAAGTCTCTTGATTGTTATACTCAGATCATTTATTTCATTTCATAATGATGTCACTTCATCCTGTAGATTTTGACATTGATCTTCCTTTTCCTTGTACTGCTTCCTTACTTTGTTTCCTTCCTCTAGCTGAGCTTTTAATAGGGTAACTTCTTCTTTGAAGGCACACTCCCTTTTGTTAAATAGATTTTGTTGATCTCTAATTTTATCTATGAGTCATTTAACTTTTGTCTCTATGTTTCTTTCACGATCACTTCCAATATCTTCGAAATTGCATGAACAAAGAAAAGTATCACTAGAAGACCAACAATTTGTACCTGATGCTTCATTTGCTTTTCCATCTTCAATCGAGGGTGATTCAAAATCTGAATACTTGCTTCCACCTAACGGCCAATTGTCTCTCCTGCTGTCGTTGTTCCTTTGAGTTGTCTTCTTCTTCTGAGACGCTTTCTTCTTTAGCTTCTTTCCCATTGCTACGGATCTCATTCAAGCGATCAAGCTTCTACCAAAGGACCTGCTCTAATACCAATTGTTGGAAATAATACTGAGAGTGGCAGTGAATTAGTATTAGTCAAGTCAATAATATTTTTCTTTTCATACTCAAATTTATATACACTACTTCAATGAAGGTAACTCGTGTGTACACGCAACTGTGTTTAAGGCAAACCAATGTATATCCAACAAACTTATGATTCAGTTAATTCATCAGATGTTGATCTTTAATCAGTACTTCATTAACCATATAAACAGTAACCATGTGCAGTAATATAGTAACAAACCATCACACGTAAGAAACACACATAACGCCAAGATTTAAGGTGGAAACCCAATGCGAGACAAAAACCACCTGCTGTTGTCTTCTTTTAATATAAGAAAAACTTGTTTACAATATTGTACCGGTGCAGACTCATACTAGTGCGCAGGCACCCACCTGTAGAAGGCTACAACCTTCTCTCATCCTCTAGCTTCTACTGGAAGGGAGCTACAACCCCCTAGCTCTTGTACTAGCCGATCTGTTTACTAGTACATAGGAATCGGCCTATTGAAGGCTCCAACCTTCACTCCTTTCCAACTGTTACTGGAAGGGAGCTCCAAACCCTTGGCTCTTGTACTGGCCGATATGTTTACCAATACGTAGGCACCTACCTACAGAAGGATACGACCTTTTCTCTTCCTCCAAGGACCACGTTTCATAAATTTTCAGACTGGATACTCTTGGACCACAACATCATAATCTGAAGGCCACATTTCATCCAATTTTCATACTAGACCCATCAACAAAATTGAAGATCAAAATCAATCACCATTGCAATCAACCATCAAATACATCTGCATTAACCATTCATTGGAACTCAATCATCAACCTCTGAATCACCCACAACTGAATCATTGAATTCCCATCATCACTGAAGCAAATCACAATCAACCAATCTGAACATTCAGAATATTGTCATCAAAACACAGTCACCAAAACACAGAGAAGAACCCAGAACTCTGCAACAACCACTAGAATCAACTGTAAATTCAAATATCATATTTCATAATATATATGCTACTCTAATGAGCCAAACCAGCTTGTATATGTGCTTTTACCAAAGTGAACCAGCGTACAGATCTGCAAATACTAACTTAAAAACTTCACAGTTATTTTAGAATTTAGTCATACCCAGATCACAACATTTGCATAATAAAATATGCGTCAGTATTCAGATATAGACTCTCCATGATAAAACCGCATAATGATAATAAATTTCAAGTCTTATGATCCCAATCCATCAAAGACATAGGTGCATCCTTAGTTCAGATCAGAAACCCATAACCTACATACTTGATCTCACACTTCATCAGATATTCAATACTTGCACACTTGGCCTAATGATCTTCTCCTCCTTATATACTCTTAGGCCTTTCTCAATACCTTGGATCAAAACTACTTAGGACCAATACCTTGGACCAAATACCTAGGATCAATACCTTGGACCTAATACCTCGGACCAAATACCTTGGATCAAAATACCTTGGCCCAAATAGCTCGGACCAAAAACTTAGTTTTCCAACATGTGCATGCTTTTCCTCTTGTGAAAGTGTGTGTATACATTATACGCTCCTTTTGTTTTTTTAACCCATGTGTATATGCTCCTTGGACAAATTGAACTTGCGTATACCTCTCTTTCTTCATTATTTGGAGTCTAATCTGTAATCCTTTGTTGTTGTATTGTGAATTGTCATTTAGGTGAGTTGCCATCAAGGACAACACTTGATCAGCCATGCTACAACAACATTCATGAGATCATATATGGCTTGGTAAATGACGTCTGCATGTGTTGGACACTATAGGTTTGTGTAGAGAGATTGATTACACTGGTTCATCCAATCAAAGCCAAGATCTGTAGAAGTCGAGATTGATTGGCATGGTGGTGTTAGGGGATGATCTGTGGACCACAAGTGTTGGAGGAATAACATAGGATATAAAATGTGCTATGAGAAATTGCAGTGAGAGGATTGGCCTCATGTGAGAAATGTGAGCAAAGAATTGTTGTTCTTCATGGAAAATATAATATACAGAATTTTGATGGAATAAATATATCGAACCTACATGACAAAAAAATTATGAAGCATTAAAAATGGAGAAATTTGTGCAGACTTACAAAATCCACATGCACTAGGCCAAAGTGTATGAAAAATGTTAATATAATGTTGAAATTGTAATAAACTATCTTCCATGCAAATTTATTACTCTTCAATTTAGAATGTTAAATTCATGGCAATGCTATGGCTCTTTTTCATTGATTTTAAAATTGCTTCACAAAGTTTCATCACTCTAGCTCTTGTACACTAATTTTAGAATTGCTCACAAAGCTTCAAGCTCAACCTTGGACAATTTTTTAATTAACATTGATAATAATATATAATTTGAGAATTAATAGGAACAATCATACTTTATAATGATTTTATAATTTCCTCACAAAGCTTCAAGCTAAACCATGGACAATTTTTGTAATTAACATTGAGAATAATTTATAATTTGAGAAGTTGTGGGAACAATCATTTAGTTAAGATACATCCAATATCATTACTAATCATTTAAGTTTATAGATTTTTTGGTTTGTGTGAGGTTTAGATTTGATAATATCTTTTGGGAGAGGTTGACTATAGAAGCCAATTGTAACAAAATAAGCCCTTTCAAGGCCACAATACTAGTGACAATTAGCCCTAGCCTAGACTCAACCTACCCAAAAAACAGTTCATAGTTCTTTTACAAGATCACATTTATTCTTCGACACAAAATTAAGGCTACAATCCTAGTTCCAGCTAGCCCCAGCCTAGGCTCATAGCCTAACTAATTAGTAGCTCACACAAATGAAATCAAACCTATTTTATAAATGGGTACTCTAGGTTTTTTAAGTTTTGGGTCTCTTTTTTTTTGTGATTTGTGATTTTATGTTGTTTAAAATAAATTTAAGGGATATATAGTTCTTCCATCCAACATTCTAGTTACATTGTTACAATCGTAATGGAAGTTAGGCTTGTGTGTCATAATTTGATTGACGTTAAATTACTACGTAAATTATCAACCAGGGCTAGTATATTGATGAAATGTAAGTGTATTGTATGTACTAGAAGTCCTGATTATTCAAGTAATTCCTAGATTAAATTGAGATATCGAGATGCACATGTTTTCATTATTCTTATAAAAATAAATGTGTCACTCATTAACAAAATTGAAATCAAAATCATTACACTTGCTTAATGAAATATCACACTTTGCTTGGAAGGAAAATCACACTTTCTTGAAAGAAATATGAAACTAGGATTAGCACACTTTCTCAAAAGAAAGATCACACTTTGAAAAATTAAATATCACACTTACTTAGCTAGATAATGAAACTAAATCTAATACACTCTGACAAAAAAAGAGAAACTAATACTAATTGGAAATTGAAATCCTCCTCACCAAACTCAAACTATATTGTAAATCTTACATCAATCCACACTCTGCTATATTTATTATCATGTGCACAGGAGATCTTGGCTTCACTCATTTATCCTACATCAAAATGGTTAAACAAAACATACTCTGTGATCACTTTCAAAAGAATTCATGAGCAATAAAATTGGATAGTTAGATAGATGAATTAAACATAATATAAAATGAAAAGTGGAAATGTTAATTGCAAACAATAAAACCTTACAACTCCAGGGGAGCCTCCTGCGAGATGTAGGCAACAACACAACTCTTCAAAGGGCTATATACACATCAAAGAAACACACAACAAGGATATCAAATAAAAAAAAAAATATAGCTTGTAAAATAGAGCTTTTCAACAATATACATGATTGTCTTTGTCATGCCGAGAGGTAGATTTATAACCTCCATCAAATAATTGTTTAGATATGTATTAACCTATCCTACTTGACATAGACTAAAAATAGCATAGAAAGATAATATCTCGTGATTTCCTCATTATTTTCTATCGGAGAAGAAAATCATGAGGCTAAATATTTGTTTCAATTAATTTCCTCGCTAGCTTGGTTTTCCTTCTGATCCTTCTTCGCTAGTTGACTTCCACTTTGACTGATCCTATGTTGTGTTCTCGTCATCGGTCTAGACCATCAAGAAAGGAACGTATCATTGTGCCATCTATTAGACACCTGCCCATATGTCTCGTTCCCCGAATTGAGTTTCAAAACCTATCAAACCTTTAACTTTGTTGCAGAATAAGTTTTTAGCTGTAGAATTGGTATAATTCAGTAGTTGGTGAAATTATTAAGTTAAATAATAAATAACAATGAAATTTATGAAACAAAATATCCTAAGTACCTCCTATTTCCAAGAACCTTGTAGATTGATGCTCAATTAGATTTATTAGAGTAAAAAGGAAGGATGATGGAGTGTAAGAAGGTGGTCAAAAAGAGACAATTTTGGGCTTCAACATTCCCCCACACAAAAGACATTGCATGTCCTCATCCACAAAATTTCAAAATTTGTAATCTTTCTCTGTCACTAAGCATCTTCATAGGCCTGAGCAAGAACATCTAAGTTAGTCCTTCTTTATTTCTTGACATTGACTGTTGCCATCATTGGTTTCTTCATCAAGATTCTATTCTACAAACTTATGACCCTTTTCTTAAGAAATTTATTTTTAGCTTTCAATTTCTTATTTTTCTCATACTATAAACCAATATGTAAAAAAATGGGTCATTTTGAGTTCTTTGGATTTCATTTTGTGCCTTTATTGTTTCTTGTTCCTGCTTTAAATGTCTATTTAGTACCTCCAAATGATAGATTTCTTGCTTGAGAGTGTTTACAATTTGAGGTTCTTCTGGAGGATCAAAATGAATAATTTCTACTCAATTTTAGGATGATTAAAAAAAAAATCTCGTAGCTCTTTGTTCCAGATACTCTATGTAGTCGTATATTTCTTGCTGGACAGGATCAATTTCTGGAGTTCTCCTAGATGGACTTGCAACTATTGATGGAAACCTTGGTTCCTCTTCTTCTTCTAAATTGAAAAAATTTGGAGATTCTTGAGACTGTACATGTATTGGTTTATTAAGCCTTACACTTCTTCTTACAGTTGATGGTGGTTTTTCAGTAGTATGAGGATGCTTTTTAACTTCTTGTTTTGTTTCTCCTTTTGATGTACTTTCTCTTTTATTGTTGGCTATCTTTATTCTAAATTTTTTCTTCTTAGGGGTTTCCAATACATTCATAAGAGGGGTTTCATCATCAGAATATTGATCTTGTTGTGTAGGTGAGTTTTCCTTAGGGTTTGAGGGAAACTTTCTTCTACTCTTTCTCGTCTTATCACTAGGTCCTTCTTGTTTAGCTTCCTTGAAATGATTTCTAATTAGAAAATCATCCCAATTATCCCCTTTTCTTTTCACATGGGCTCCAATTAAAATTTTGACTAATCCATGATGATATAGGACATTATCTATGGACTGTATCTTCCTCTGAATATTTCCAACCATTTTTCTCAAACTATTAAGGAGGAAGTAAGGTAGGTCATTTTTATTATCATCAAGAAAATTCATCATCAAGAAAGCATGGTAAAAGAAAATCTTTCCAAACCTACCCTCACAAGTTATGAATATTTGAATAATTAACAACAAATTCCTCCATTTATTCTTTAAGGTTGTGACCAGAATTTCCTTCTTAAAGATAGAGATATCCATACCTGGGTTTTTAAGGAAGATTTCCCATTCTTTCTCTTTGATATTTCAGTTTTTGAACCAGCTTTCCCTGATTCTCGGGAATCTGATAGCTTCTGCTACAAATGACTCTGTCAAAACTAATCTAATGTCTCCAATATTTGCTTCTATGCCATCATATGCCCTAGTGAATGATGTTTTCACTTCTTTCTCATGCCCATCAAATTTTTCCACAAACTCTAGCCACTGCAGTTGCTGTAACTATTGTTTCACCTATCAGTATCCTTTAAGGAATTTAGCCCATTTGACTATGAGCGTACAATGACTCCCATGATGAAGAATTTTTATCCCTTAATTTATCTCCTTGACAGGGTCATGGATATAATTTGGTTATGGAGGCGTTTTTGGCAATGGAACAAGGCCGAGTGGAATGATGCAAGAAACTGTGATGGTATGCGAACGAAATGGAATGTTATACGAAAGGAAGGGAGTGAATTTAAATGATAACAAGGTTTCATATCAGATTTATACCTTTTGATAAGATATATTCGTTATAACCGACGTCATATGAAAGTAATCAATACACAAAATGACGACAACAATGGTCATACATCTATTTAATTCCATAATTCAATTTTTTTTCTTTATTATCTAATTAATATTTACATACCTGTTGTTTTGCCTTACTAATCTTAGATTCGTCCTTTTGTAGGTTGTACTTAGGTTTCTTTAGCTATAATCTTCATGCAATTTGTTTTTTCCATGATCTTCATTTGCCCTGGTTGCAATATGTCAAGCCAGCCACAAAATTCCATGAGTTGCATATTATTGACAATTCTCTAGTTTCCTTATCTTTCAAAAGTCAAATAAAAATAAATGGGACAATAATAGGGAATTAAAAATAAATCTGTGCTGCCAAGGATTCTTAGTTTTCAACTTACATTTTCTATATAAACATGCCAACTAGTATTCATTTTTATACAAAAAATTTATTTCATTTTTTTTAAAACAAAGTAGAAGGATAGGTTGGAGAGGAAGAAGAATATTCCTTAACCAACTTCAAATCAATATTATCTTTCTCATTTCTTATGAACTCTTCCTTTGTTAATGGTTTATGATATATTTGTAATCTATGACCATTTACAAGGAAAATTACTTTTTCTTCATCAATGGTTTCGATTATGACCGCTCCATTATTAAAGAAAGTTTCAATCTCATAAGGACCAAGCCAATGAGTATGAAATTTTCCTTGAAAATCTTTAAACTTTGAATCAAAAAACAATGCCCAATCACCAGGCTAGAATTTTCTTTCTTTGAGAAATTTATCATGCCACCTGGATCTTTGTTTTTGAACTATATTGGTTCTATGAATAACATCTTGTCGTATCTCATCAAGTTCATTTAATTGCTCCATTATTTATATTTCGGATTCTTATAGAACAAGATCCAATTTGGTTTTCGTTTCAAATTTTTTTATCTCGAACTCAATAGGAAACATGACTTTCTTTCCATAAACAAGTTCATAAGGGGTGTGTTTTGTTGTGTTTCTCCATGTGGTACGATATGCCCATAAAGCTTCTGGAATATTTTATTTCCAATCCCTTCTATGCAAATGAACAATCTTGGTAACAATTTCTTCAATTACTTATTGGTAGATTCAACTTGTCCATTGGCTTGTGGATGATATGGAATAGACTTCTGATGTTTGATTTTTTACTCCTCCATTATCTTTTGTACCAACTTAGATGTAAATTGAGTACCTTGATCTGTCACAATTTCCCTTGGGATACTAAAACGAGTGAAAATATCCTCAAAAATAAATGAAACTACAACATTTTTAGTAGCAAAAGGAAGTTGTTTAGCTTCTACCCATTTCGTAACATATTTTTTATAAACAAGAATGTACATTTTTTTCTTGATGGTGGATTGATTGGACCAACAAAATCCTAAGCCCATTTCTCAAATGGTTTCATAAGTACCTGAGATTATATAGGAATTTCATCTGAAATAACGGGCTTCCCCATTCTCTGAAAGTTGTCACATCTCTTAACATATTCCTTACCACCCTTAAAAAGTGAAGGCCAATAATATCTTAAGAGAAGGACTTTATAAGCATTTCTTTTATTAGAAAAATTCCCTCCACATGGTTCATCATGAAAAACTATTAATATCTCTTATACTTCATCCTCTCTAACACATATTTGAATAATTATGTTAAGTCATATCTTGTAGAATTCTTCATTTATCCATGAATAAGATGCACTAGTTTGAATAACCTTTCTTTTCTCTTGAGGAGAGGTAACTTCCCTATAGCCAAATAATTAGCAATATCTGCAAACCAAGGAGATTTAATAGATACTACAAAAAGATATTCATCGGGAAAATTAGCCTCTACCAGAACATCATTATTATCATTTTGGATTATAGATAGAAAATCAACAACTATGTTTTTCTTTCTAGGTCTATCCAAAATAGTAATATTTAATTCTTGTAATAACAATAATCATCTTGTAATTTTGCCATTAGTAATTGATTCACTCATTAAATATATAATTGCAGAATGATTTGTGTGAATAAACCAGTGACATAATGTCTGAATTTATTGATGGCATGCACAACAACTAAAAACTCCTTTTCTATTACAGTGTAATTTAACTCTGCAAGGTCAAATTTTTGCTTGTGTAGTAAATGGCATAAGGAGTTAAATATTTTTGTCTTAGTACAACTCCTAAAGTTGTATCTAAGGCATCAGTCGAAATGTGAAAAGGTAGTTTCCAATTTGGTCCTCTTAAAATGGGTGCTTCAGAAATATTTTCTTTCAATGTTTCAAAAGCTTTTTGGTAGTCAGAATTCCAGATGAATTCACAATATTTTGTAAGAAATTTGAAAAGTGGAGAGACTATCTTTATAAATTTTTCTATAAATATTCTATAATATCCAGTAAAACCAAGAAAACTTCTAACATTTCTTTGACAAGTTGGAACTAATAATTTAGAAATGACTTTTACCATAGATGCATCCACTTTAATTCCATTTCCTGAAATATGGTAGCCTAAAACAATTCCCTCAGTGAATATCATAAAACATTTTTCATGGTTTAATGAGAGATTTCTTCTTTACACCTAATGAGAACTTTTTCCAAATTTTTAAGAGTTTATTCAAAAGGGTTTCCATAGAAAGTAAAATCATCCATGTAAACTTCCACACAATAATGAATTAGATAAGAAAAAATGCCTAAAATTTCCCTTTGGAATGTTGCAAGTGCATTACATAACCCAAAAGTAAGTACTCAATAAGCATAAGTTCCCCATTGATAGGTAAAGGTTGTTTTATCTTGATCTTCTGGAGGTAATTGGATCTGGTTATATCCACTAAAACCATCCACGAATGAAAAATATATTTTCCCTACCAATGTATCAAAGACATGATCTATAAAAGGAAGTTGAAAATGATCTTTTAAAGTAGCTTTATTCAATTCCCTATAATATATGCATACTCTCCATTTTCCATTCTTTTTCGGAACAATTACCAATGGTGAAACCCACTGGTTGTCTGATATTGGATAAATGAAATTCACATTTAATGATTTTTGTAATTCCTCTTTAACAATTTCTCTTAGATTTGGATTCATTCTTCTCTGGGGTTGTTGGATTGGTCTAGAATTTTATTCAATATAGATATGATGCATACAAGTGTTAGCATCAATTCCTTTCATGTCAGTGTATTCCCATGCATAAGAAGAGGAACATTCTTGTAACATCTTCACTAATTCTTTCTTTTGAGATTCTTCGAGATTATCATTAATATTCAAAGTTTTCCCTCGAAAACAATCTGTTAACACTCAGGTTGTCCTTTTGGTCAGCATCAAAAGGATACGGCCGAGGTAACCACAAACCAATCTTTGGACTGCAGGTTCTAGCCCACCTGCAGTCAGAGAGGGCTCTCTCTTTCTGATTTAGCTTTGTTGAAGATGATTTTAGGCTAGCTATTGAGTTCAAGGGGGTTTTGTTTAAGTTTTGGTGGGAAGATTGATGTTTTCAGGTAAAGAGGCAGGTATAGCATGAGAGTTTCAAACCATTGGGCATGGAGTCAAGGAGGATGACTGCTGGTGCGTTTTCTTGGTCACAAGAGAGAAATATGGAGCAAGGTAGCTGCACATGAAACAATGTTTCAGGTTTAAAGGATGGAAAGAATGCTAAGGAATGAGAGGCAGTTAAGAATCTCTCAGTCAGCTTAACAGAGGGACGGGGAATGAGCTCTATCTAGGAGCAGTTAAGAATCCCTAGATAACTGTCAAACAAGGGTGAACTAGGGTAAATATGAGCCACAGGGAATTCATATTCATTACTAATTCAGTTCAGATGAAAACATGAAAAAACAGCAGAAATTGAGCATAGAGTGCAGTTAAACAAGTTCTAAGCTAATCTTCCTTTCTGCTATTTAGATGGTGATACATATGTGATATGAACACATATTAATGAAAACAGAGGTAAGAGGTACTTATTGATTCATGTTGCAGCACAAGAATTCCACATTCAATTCTTCAAAACATCAATTCACAGCACACAGTCCATTCTCCAAGCTTTCAGCAGTCTTTGATTAAAGAAAACATGTCAGGTATACAGTGCGAGTCTCTTTTGAAAATTCTCAACCAACCCCCCCTTAAAACAATCCAGAGGGTGGTATAAATAGGGAAAAATATCCAAGATTAATCTATTACAGCCGACCTAAACAGGTCTGAAAGAAAATGATTACTTTAACCTAATCCTATCCAGAAATAAATGCAAGAAAATATCTTTGAGCTGCGCTGAGGCAGCCGTATCAAAATTGAGTTAATGTGTTGTCCTCGGTGGCTTGGTGCAGTGTTTCTGCAATAACTGTGCTTTGGGCTTTGATCCATTGTTGTTCGGTGGATTTAAATGCTTTATCTATGATTTGAGAGCTTTAATTGGCTTACACCACTTTATTTGACTTTGTTGGAGGCCATTCAATGTTAAGTTGCCTTGGGAGATGAAGATTTCGATTAAAATATTCAACTGATACTCTTTGCCGCTCCATCTTTCCTCTGATACTCTTTCGCAATTGAATCGGTTCGTTTAATGTCTTCTGAGTGCTTTAGACTGTCCCATCGATCTTTCATGGCCTCTGTTCGACCCTTTTTTTCTTTAAAAAGTGTGTTTGCCCCTTTCTGAATGCTTCACAAAGAAAAACGGGTCATTCTGTGTCTTTCGGGCTTTCTGGGGGCTGCGCAATGAGGGGCTTTCCATTTTGGCCTATTTCCTGTAGCCATGCACGATTAGCTAATCGCGCATGAAAAACTGCCTCAGAATTTGAACCCGGGCTTCCTAAGCACGATTTTCGCCTTTCGCGCCTTTTTGAGTGATGACATCAGCATGATGTCAGCGGGTGGGACCCAGTACGGCGATGACATGGCTGGATGACGTCAGCAAGGTGACATCAGCATGTACGGCGGTGACATGGTGGTACAACGGAGGAGGTGACGTGGTGGTACACGGTGGCAGTGACGTGGCAATGGTGAGTTGGCAGGAGGCCGACGCAGGCAGATGACGCAGCAGGATGACGTCACTGGGCGGAGGACGTGGCGGTGATGTCACCCAGGGGAGGGCGTTTTGGTGGTTTCAGGCGCACTGCCTTTGCACTGGAGTGGTTTGGGAGGAGGTGGCTTCGCCACACCCGGGAGGGCGACGTGTGGCAGGAGTACGACGGGAAAACCGCCGAACTCCTAGACGCTAACCCTCGGCAGATCGGGGCGCAAGAGTTACCGCCTGATGAGCCCCAAAAATGGATGATTATTTGGGCTCATTCAACCTCCTAATTCGACTTAATCCACCATTCTCATTAGTTTATTGCATGTTTTTGGTTATATTTATGCTAATAGAGTGAATTGGGTTAGTCATTATGCCAACAAGTCTAATGTGTGCTTTGTGTAGCCTTTTTGGTCAACTTGGAGACAAAATTGAAGGTTTTAATGAGCACTTGGCAACCAAATTCGTGGGAGAACAAGGGAGGGGATTTGTAGGAAGGTGTCCCCTTCATTTATGGGCCGTTACCTCGAATTCTCCACCATCAGCTCGGAGTTCAAGGGCCACCAAATCAATGAGCACAAGGGCAGCCAAGCAAGTCAAGTAGGACTGTTGTTAACTACAAGTTTTGGGCAGCCGAGTCCCTAAAGTTTAGGAGGATTGTTGGGTCCTCAATTTGTATAAATAAGAAGGCTTAGGGCCTCATTTTGGTTAGCTGGTAGTTAGTCATTTCATAGTCTTGTTGTAGTCATTTTGTAGTTCGATTTTTAGGCAATAGATTAGTTTTGCTGTCAGCTCATTTTCAAGTTCTCCTTGTGGACAGTTTTGATGTAACTCTTCATTTCTTGAACAATAAAGATGAATCCAGCTTTGCACCAGCTCTAAATCTCTCTTAGGAGGCTGTAGCTCTTGGGGTTGGGCCCATCTCAAGCGCCCAGTACCTCCTTTGTTTACTTTCATGTGTCTTTGTTGCATTCTTAGAGTAAAATCTGCTATTTAGATTTAAAACTTGTTGTGTTATTTAGGTTGCTTTTGATGATTAAAGTAGATTTTCATGTTTAGATTGATTTGGATAGATTAATAACATAAAGGATCCTTGGAAAAAGGGGCTCAAGCACCTCTGATCTTACCTCTCTCTCAGTGGGATCGTGAGTTGGGACAAAGGTGGCCTTGCTGCCCACAAAAACGTTGTTTTGCTTCACCATGCAAGTATTAGTGTTGGATTCTTAGTTGTCAAACTTGATATCAGTTTTGACTGCATGCTTAGGGTTATGATTGCTTAGTTGCATAGTTAGTTCATCTGATTTTGTGCAAATAAACTTCTGTTCCATTTCTTTTGTTATTATCTAGGTCAGATTAGGTCAAGGTAATTAGGTTCTTGATTTTCCAAGTCTTCATTTGTTAAATTCGAAAAATAACTTGCAGAGCACCTCTTATCCTCCTCTATCTACCCATAATCCATCAGATAATCTGCTCCAACCCTTAGTCCATGATTCGTACCCTTCATTTGCCATACTTTCCCCACCTTGCCCTAATTCCTACATTCTTGTGCATCATCGTTTCCTCCATCCTTGAACAGATCCAGTCGCTCCTTAGCCTCATCCACCAAGTCCTAGACCTCTTCACACCCCTATTTCACCTCCATACTCATTCCTCCATGTTTCTCCCTCCATCCATGCTCCAAAATCCCATTTCGAAACATCCTGTAGAAGAATTACAGAACATCCTGTAGAACCCCTGCAGACTTCCTGTAGAAGCTCATAAACAACGTTTCTTGGCAGCCAAACTTTGTGAGACTCTCTGGAAGGGTGTTAGGGACCCCTTAGACCCTCTCTGAACCTTCCCGACCTCTTCCAAGCATTTCTCCTTCTTGATCCACCTCTGCACAGCAAAAAACCAGTTAAAAGCACATGCATGATAATTCTAATAACTTATTCAAAAATACAAAAAGATGTTTTCTTCCGGTAGAGGTAGTCTAGACACATGTATCTTACCTTCATAGAAGTAATGGCATCTCTTTCAGTAGTTTTCATTCTCATCTTTGCATCAGTAGGACTAGCTGGTAGAATTAGGGTTTTCTAGGGTTTGCGTTTCTTTTTGGCTTTCAGTTTCTTTCCACAAGTAGATTAGCTTCCTTTGAGTTATCTTTCATCCATCAGTTAAAAAGCTTCTTCTAAGAGCTCATGGAAGTTGGCTTAAGCCCCTAGCGGACTTGTGCCAGCTAACCAAGTGACAGTTGCGGCAAGAGCTAGTACTTATGCATACAGCACCGTCGCTTCCAAGTTTGTTACGAACTACCGGGTTGATAAAATTAAAGAAGGGAGTTCCAGGAGTTGTATCATTATTGTTACAATACTGGAGCCCACCATCTTTTTGGCGCTGTTGCCGGGGAAGCGTCAGAGTATTGGTGATTGCCGCTTTTCTTCTATTTTCCACTACAATCTTCTGCTAAGTAGTTTATTTCATTTCCATTATGCAATTTTGTTTATGCAAAAGTAGATTAGCATTTCTTGCTTTCATAGATTAGCATTTCAATTCCGCAATTTTATTTCTGCAAGCGTAGATTAGCATTTCAATTCCGCAAGAGTAGACTAGCATTTCATTCCTGCAATTTCATTTGAGCAAAATAGACTAGTAATTTCCTGCTTTCATTTCAATTCCGCATTTTCATTTTAGCAAGATAGTTAGTTGCAGTTCAATCTATTTCAGGTTTGCAGCAGAAGTAGAAAAAAAAGCAAAAATCAACCAAAAAGATTTCATTTCATGCCTTGTAGGAGTAGAGATAAGTTAGAAAAATGATTGCACAACACCCCCACTGCTTCACACAGCCAACATTATCTCTTCTTCGATGGCTCTGATTAAAGAACCCTTAGGTGGATAGCAAGACATTTTTGAAAAACCTCAAGGGAAGAAGAAGAAGAAAACATTCCTCTGGAGCAAATGGCTACAAGCATAAATGTTGGGAGCAGTACCTTATCCAAAAACGAATTTGAAAATTAGATCGAAGATTTCAAGAGTGATATGAGGCAGTTTCTTGCCATGCAACTGGATACCTTGCGGATCCAAAAGAAGCAAGAAGAAGCCAAGAGGGCTTTGGCCATTCTTTGTCCTAGGTGCACTAGAAAGCATCCTAGGAACGAATGTCCATTGTACTCCATAGAAGTGTGTTTTGTATGTGAAGAATACCATCCTACAGATCAGTGCCCTTCCTTACCCAGAATCAAAGCTGCATATCAGAGAGCCAAAGGAGCCATTGAACCACTCTATTATATGAACCAAAGGAGTCTGCATGGACCTAGATCTTACCAGCAGGAACTGCAAGGGACACCCGAGACCTATTATGACCCCTATCAAGCCACTTTCATGCCTTCTTGGGGTCCCCCTGCTCATCCTTCCTGGTTCACACCTCCTCCTTGTTCCTTCATAGATCCATATTATGCCCAACCAGCTGCTCATTCGTTTCACTCTTATGCTCAGCCACAGCCTCAGTGGAATGCACCTCATCAGGGGTGGAGGCCCCAGTACAACACTCCTCCCACTTCTTTTCCTCCACCACCTGCTCAACCGCAACCATCACCTCCTCCTCCACCAAGGCAACCCCAAATGCCTACCCAACCACAACCCCATCCACATCCATCTCAAATCTACGCCCCCACTCAGCTACCCATACCACCATTTCCAAACCTGTCCATTGGAGTAGCTCAACACAATTGCAATGCTGGGACACAACATGTCCAAATGACTCCTCTTGAGCTCAATGATCTTCACCATAGCTCAGGAAGAGTATTGCAAAAAAGAGACTATATTGAAAGCATTGAAGGACCACATCAGGCAAAAGAAGATTCAGAAGAGGAAATCAAAGAACCATGGGCTTTACTTGATGAAGAGAAGACATCAGAAGCAGAGATAAAGAAATATCCCTCATGGTTACCATCAAATATTCCATGTATTCAAGAGAAAGATCAGCAAAAAGAGGAAGATGAGAAAGTCATGTTAGAGGGTGACATGAAACATGATCCAGATCAGCAAAAGAACCAAGGATATCAGAGCTATATTGAGATATGGTTTCAGAAGGTCACTAAGTTGCAGCAGTACTCTCTTCTTCAGCTATGTTTGATCCCTTCAAAGTCAAATCATTTGGTCTCTGAGATCCGGATAGCTGTCAAAGCATGCATTTCAAGCCTCCACATCAGTTTATCTCTAATCTCGATGTGCACATGGCTCCATTGGAAGTATTCTTATACTTGAGAATGATTTTGTTTTTCAAGTAGGGTAGGGTAGAAAAAAAAAAGAAAAAAAAAAGAGAAAAAAGAAAAAGAAAAAAATGAAAAAAGAGGAAAATAGAAATCTAAGGTGAAAACCTCCTTGGAGGCGCCTTAGATTGGCTCATTGATTGAAAACCTCCATGAGGCGGTCAATGTGTTGGGAAAAAAAAAAGAGAAAAGAGAATAAGATCTCTGGGTGAAAACCTCTCTTGGAGGCGCCCAGGGCAGGCAATTAGGGTGAAAACCTCCATGAGGCGCCCTAGTTGTTTTTCAAAAAAAGAAGAGAAAAAGAAAAATAAAAATAAATCTAATTTTCATTGAATAATTTCAGGTTGCAGCAATGACATTGGAGGTCAGGAGGATCACTCAAAACAAAGACAAAGGAGTTTTTGTGCCTTCTAGAGGAAGTTCTATATTTCTACAGGAAACATCCTGTAGAACCTTCAAGCGAGCCAGATTCGATTTTGGAAGGGGATCTAAAGCTTGGAATCCATTGGTTATGCCTGCAAGCATCCATGTTCCCATTCTTCACCCTTTTCCATCATATTTTCCACCTCATTGTGCTTCTACAGGAAGTTCCTGTAGAAATTGTAGGAAGCTAGAAATGGATTTCAAAAAGGTGGTTTGGCGAACATGGTAGCTTCCTCAAGGGTTTAGAAGTCCTCTTGCACTTTTCAAACTCCTCCTCCATCATCTCCATGCCTGCATCACAACCCAAGCTCAGTTTTCTTACCATGCAACAAAACTGCAAAATGCCTTGAAGAAAAAACACATAGAACAGAATTTGTTTCTTCCATAACTTGAAAACCATGCATCCATTTCAAAAACCATTTTATGGGGAATTGTACAGGGGTGATGGCAACATGCCTGAGCAGTTTCAACCAATTCCGGTGCACGGTTTCCAAGAAATTAGCCTCCATCACCATCAGCCATTTTTGCATTTTCTCCATATCCGTGCATCCGTTTCAAAACTTGTTTCATGGGGAGATGCACATGGATGATAGTAGACTACCCAAGAAGTTTCAGCCAATTCCGATGCACGGTTTCTGAGAAATTGATCTCTGAAATATTCAGCCATTTTCCATTTTTCTCGAAATTTGTGCATCCATTGATCACGATTTTGCTATGGTAGGTGCATCATGATGATAGGAACACGCTCAGCAAGTTTCAGATCAATCCGGTTCACCGTTCGGAAGCAATGGCGAAAACAAGTTCTAGTCCGGTGAAAATGCAGCAGCAGCAGCTTGAAGGTGCAGATTTGAACGTGGAAACAAATGCCTGCAGCTTAGATTTGGTCAGAGGACACTTGCACAAGAAAAAGCAACCAAAAATCATCAGCCAAGCCCTCATGCAACCAAAGAAACCAGTGCATGCAGCAAATGAGAGACCTCAGCACTTCACAACAGCCACGCACGACTTCCAGGTACGTGACTAAACTCGTTCCTTTGATTGCATGAATGTAATTTGAAAACTGTTTGTCAACAATGAGATGGTTGTGGTTAAAAGAATCAGTGGCCAGCCAACTGGCCACCCTCATCTAGTTCAACAGCGCTCGGTGGGTGGATATGACACGTGTGCTCAGCCATCTCATGGGGAAATCTGGAAACAAGCAGTGGTGACCGTTTAAACTTCAACATGATTGATGGACATGATTACAGGCAAAGAAAAAATAGTTAAACACTGCAGTGGTGACCAACAGTCTGCATGGGGCCAACGTGTAGTTGGCCATCTCACCCTTCATCAACGAAAATCTTCATAAACAGCCAATCGAACTCTCACAGCTATTGTTTCTAGTTTATCATCGTCCTTGCAGCTACAACAAGCTCCATAGCAACAAACCAAGCTTTTTTGGCCATTTTTCTTTTAAATACCCTCCTGCTTATCAGCATTCTACAAGAAGAAGTTCTCCAGGAAGTACGACACAGCTTTCAAAAGCAGAGAAAGTGGATTTTTCTTCGACAAAATTGGAGTCCCGAGAAAGCAAATGGGTAAAGCAGATCTAAAGTAGTGCGCTCCCTCTACCCAGTCAGCAGGCATCAGAAACAATGGTTAAGAATGCTTCCTTTTATGCTGTAACTAAGGCACGTAACAACCCTGGAAAATGTGCCTAGGCTGCTGGTTATAACTCCTATCACAAACATGCCCCATCTCCTGGAGTAGATATTGTGCTTGGTCTTCCAGAAAGCGCCTCATATGCTCCTCTTCAAACAGCACTCAAATACCATATAAATTGGCTAAAGAACTGCACCTAGACATGTGAAATCAGGGGCTACATAGACCAACAAAAAAATGCCTTTCATTTTTTTGATCTGGAACTGATGGGAAAACAGCATTCACTTCTCTCAAAACAATGTCTCTTCAACTTCAAATCTGCCCAATCATACAAGAACAGCTCCGATAAAAGGAAATGCTCATATTTGTGTTTTCTACATGTATTATAATCCTCCATCACTGCTGATTTGTTTGCAGAAGCTTGCACCATACATATTGAAATATATGTGTTGGTTTAGACTCTGACTTTGATTCAAAAACAACAAAAAAAAAGGGAAAAAAAGTCAAAAGTCTCATGGAAGTGCTCCTCTGTAAGCTGGTATAATTCTGCACCCTGTTCAAAATCTGATTTGAACTTTTCCAAATCTGAAATATCTCCCAGAATCTTCAAGGTGCCTTCCTATGCTGAACAAAACATCTCAGCCATATGGACTTATAAAAACATTGGATTTATCTTATTGTGTCCATTTGCTACTCGGGAATACTGCTACTTCATTTTCCAATATCACCCTGTATATGAAGTTATTGTGTGCTGGAAAGAATGCCTCTACAAAGATCAAAACACATCTGCATTTTGAGGGGTAACAGGACCCAATCATGCACTTGAAGAATTCTGCCACTAAAATGCTCATCATCTTGGAAACTCTGATACTGAACTGTCCATCCGAAAAATAAGTGTTGGAAGAAACAATAGTTTAATCCCTGGAAACTGTTGTAGGTTGCAGGAACACAAAGCGGAAAGGGGGGCTCCCAACACAAGCATAAGGGTCCCTACTAAGTTCCCAAGCATTCTCACATCCATCCCCTCCATGAACACTCATTTTTTCAGGGTTCGGGCACAATTTAGTCATGGTTCAACCTTCTACAGGAAGCTACATGACTTTCTACAGGAAATTCTGTATTTTTACCAGAAACATCCTGTAGAGCCGTAGGGCAGGCCAGAATCGATTATGAAGAAGGATTTGAAGCTTGAAGTCTGTTGAAGAGGCATGCAACCACTCTTTTCTTCCATCCTCCACTGGTTTCATCTCCTTTCATATAATTGAATATACTTGCACAATCATACCAAGGCTGAGAACTCTCTAGGAAAAGGAGCAGGCAGTGGGAAGAAGCAGAGAGACAAGCATGGTTTCATGACTGAGAAGAGGGCATCACTTCAGAAGCTTGGCATGATAGGGAGGCCACCAGGGCCATCAAAGATGAGGAGATAAATTGGTTGCTCAGAGGATGAGCAACACTTTCAGTAGGGGGGAGATGATGAGCCCCAAAAATGGATGATTATTTGGGCTCATTCAACCTCCTAATTCGACTTAATCCACCATTCTCATTAGTTTATTGCATGTTTTTGATTATATTTATGCTAATAGAGTGAATTGGGTTAGTCATTATGCCAACAAGTCTAATGTGTGCTTTGTGTAGCCTTTTTGGTCAACTTAGAGACAAAATTGAAGGTTTTAATGAGCACTTGGCAACCAAATTCGTGGGAGAACAAGGGAGAGCATTTGTAGGAAGGTGTCCCCTTCATTTATGGGCCCTTACCTCGAATTCTCCACCATCAGCTCGGAGTTCAAGGGCCACCAAATCAATAAGCACAAGGGCAGCCAAGCAAGTCAAGTAGGATTGTTGTTAACTAAAAGTTTTGGGAAGCCGAGTCCCTAAAGTTTAGGAGGACTGTTGGGTCCTCAATTTGTATAAATAAGAAGGCTTAGGGCCTCATTTTGGTTAGCCGGTAGTTAGTCATTTCATAGTCTTGTTGTAGTCATTTTGTAGTTCGATTTTTAGGCAATAGATTAGTTTTGCTGTTAGCTCATTTTCAAGTTCTCCTTGTGGACAGTTTTGATGTAACTCTTCATTTCTTGATCAATAAAGATGAATCCAGCTTTGCACCAGCTCTAAATCTCTCTTAGGAGGCTGTAGCTCTTGGGGTTGGGCCCATCTCAAGCGCCCAGTACCTCCTTTGTTTACTTTCATGTGTATTTGCTGCATTCTTAGAGTAAAATCTGCTATTTAGATTTAAAACTTGTTGTGTTATTTAGGTTTCTTTTGATGATTAAAGTAGATTTTCATGTTCAAATTTATTTGGATAGATTAATAACATAAAGGATCCTTGGAAAAAGGGGCTCAAGCACCTCTGATCTTACCTCTCTCTCAGTGGGATCGTGAGTTGGGACAAAGGTGGCCTTGCTGCCCACAAAAACGTTGTTTTGCTTCACCATGCAAGTATTAGTGTTGGATTCTTAGTTGTCAAACTTGATATCGATTTTGACTGCATGCTTAGGGTTATGATTGCTTAGTTGCATAGTTAGTTCATCTGATTTTGTGCAAATAAACTTCTGTTCCATTTCTTTTGTTATTATCTAGGTCAGATTAGGTCAAGGTAATTAGGTTCTTGATTTTCCAAGTCTTCATTTGTTAAATTCGAAAAATAACTTGCAGAGCACCTGTTATCCTCCTCTATCTACCCATAATCCATCAGATAATCTGCTCCAACCCTTAGTCCATGATTCGTACCCTTCATTTTCCATACTTTCCCCACCTTGCCCTAATTCCTACATTCTTGTGCATCATCGCTTCCTCCATCCTTGAACAAATCCAATCGCTCCTTAGCCTCATCCACCAAGTCCTAGACCTCTTCACACCCCTATTTCACCTCCATACTCATTCCTCCATCTTTCTCCCTCCATCCATGCTCCAAAATCCCATTTCGAAACATCCTGTAGAAGAATTACAGAACATCCTGTAGAAATCCTGAACATCCTGTAGAACCCCTGCAGACTTCCTGTAGAAGCTCATAAACACGGTTTCTTGGCAGCCAAACTTTGTGAGACTCTCTGGAAGGGTGTTAGGGACCCCTTAGACCCTCTCTGAACCTTCCCGACCTCTTCCAAGCATTTCTCCTCCTTGATCCACCTCTGCACAGCAAAAAGCCAGTTAAAAGCACATGCATGATAATTCTAATAACTTATTCAAAAATACAAAAAGATGTTTTCTTCAGGTAGAGGTAGTCTAGACACATGTATCTTACCTTCTTAGAATTAATGGCATCTCTTTCAGTAGTTTTCATTCTCATCTTTGCATCAGTAGGACTAGCTGGTAGAATTAGGGTTTTCTAGGGTTTGCGTTTCTTTTTGGCTTTCAGTTTCTTTCCGCAAGTAGATTAGCTTCCTTTGAGTTAGCTTTCATCCATCAGTTAAAAAGCTTCTTCTAAGAGCTCATAGAAGTTGGCTTAAGCCCCTAGTGGACTTGTGCCAGCTGACCAAGTGACAGCTGCGACAAGAGCTAGTACTTGTGCATACAACACTGTCACTTCCAAGTTTGTTACGAACTACCGGGTTGATAAAATTAAATAAGGGAGTTCCAGGAGTTGTAGCATTATTGTTACAATACTGGAGCCCACCACCGCCCACCGTAGATCTAGGGCATCAGGCATCGGACGGCTGGCGGAACAAACAAGGCGGCGGAGGAATAAGGGACCGGGCGCGCGAATATTCGCATATTAATACAACGCTGCGGGGGGGGGTTTAAAAACTTAGGAAATGTGGGTTTTTGTGTTAGTTTTAAGCGGGGGGTAAAAACAACTTAATGTTTAATAAAACTTTTAAACATTAACTTTGGAAAATGACTACGGAGGGGTAGGAATGTGAGGTTTTCAGGGTAAAGGGTGGGTATAGGTTATTAACTTAACCAGATGTCGAGTTAATCCCAGGGTTAGGACACGGAAGGTTAATGCTAAGCTCCAGGTGAACTCAGCATTTCCCAAACTTGATATTATATGGCTATAGTGCCAGGGAGGGGGTATTTAATATTTTTGGGATTTTATATATTTTGCATAACAAGGGATAAGGGAATAGACTAGGGAGTTAGATAATAGAGTTAGGAGTTAATATGAAAATGACCAGAAAGCGCTAAGTATGGGACCTTAGGCTATTTTGGGGAAAAAGTGACTCATAGAGTGAAACAACAGTACTCCTAAGCAAAGAGGATCTTCACTTAGGCAAATATAATGGAAAATGATGAAACTAAGAGGAATCAAGCAGATCTTGACCTCTTCAGGGAAGTAGTAAGTAATTTGGGAAAGAAGAAGAAGGGGAAGTTAGTAATGTCCAATTTGAGCTCCTCCAAATGGAAAACTGCCTCCAACTTGTGATCTGAATAAATATGACACTTGACAACATGAAATGGATCACAAGCCATGATTCTGCAACTACACAGCTACCTACCCAGCCTACCTTCCTAACATTTTTTCTTCTTTTTGGTGGGTGCACTTAGACTTGCAGACCCAGCTTCACAATTTTTCTTTTGACTACCCTCCTATCTAAATCTACACTTATTTCTGCCAAGGGCCCAGATTGAACAGTTGGGCTCCTTTGATTCTCTACCTATCTACAAATCTGCCAAGATTAAACTGTTTGGACAGATATCATTCTCTATATTCTAAAACAAGAAATTGAAACCTAGGGAGGCCAAGATTAAGCTGTTTGGCCTTCCCTTAACAGAAAAACTCTTCAAAAATGAAACAACTCATCAAAATTGGAATCCAGCAGTGGCACTTAGACTAGCACACTTTCATGACCTACTCTTTGGCCTTTTTTCGGAAATATGGAACCTTACAGCATGAAAGATGACATATTTGGCATGTAAAATTGTCAATCATGAAATATGAACACCTGTTGCAACAGGAGGCTAACACAATCTATTAAAGAATTGCCAAATCTCTCCATAGAATGTAAATCCATTTGATGAGATGATAAATATTCAATATTACATTGTTCTTGAAAACTTTGATTTTCTTCACAATATGGGGAAGATTCATTATTTTCCATTAAATTCAAAATCTGATCTTCTTCATCTATTTGTGAAGTAATAAAAATTGATCGTATATAAAAGTTTTCATTGTCATCATTTATCCATGCTTCACTTTCTAACTCTATCATTGTTTTTACAGGAGGATATAATGTGAATTTCTTTTTTCGAATTCCATCATAGACAAAAATATCACCATATCTACAACTTATAAAAGCATCAGTTGTAGCTAACCATGATCTACCTAGAATCAATGCGTGTCCTCCTAGATTATTCTTGGGTATCAAGATCATGAAGTCAACAGGATATTCCCAAGAATCTAAGGGTGCAAATACATCTTCTAACAAACCATTAGGTTTAATAACAAATCTATCTATTAATTGCAATAGTGTAGGTGTATATTGAAGATTAGGAGGTTTCAATTGATTCATAGTTTGTTTACTCATGATATTTATGGCTACTCCTAAATCAATCAATGTATTTGGAATTTCAACACCATTAATGTGTGTTTTCACAATGGGACTTCTTGGATCTAGATATTTTTGAACTGTTGCCTTTCCCATCATGATATCTACAATTTTCCCAATTAATTGGATTCTTTTAACTTCTTTCCCTTTTCTTCCTAGTTTTTTAATACTTAACTCCCTGATTGTCATTGAAAATACTGGTATTTCTTTGATAGCATGTAACAAAGGAATTTTTATAAAAACATTCTTCAATTCATCTATCATGTCATAATTAGGCAACACAATGTAGAAATTCTCTACAAATCCCGCTCTTGAGACCATGTAGAAAATCTGTTGTAGGTTAACCTGATAATGCAATATAAATCAAAGAAAAATATTATAACCTACTTCTACTATCAATTTGCGGAAGCTTAAAGATCGAGCTAAAAAATATAACTAGAAGAAGAAGAATCAATGCACAATACATATGAAAATACTCAGGGGAAAGCCTCGGCTAAAAACCCCACTATCTGTATTATCATACAAGGTGGAAATACATAGGAATTATACAAAGCCTTAGCTCTCACAGCTAGCCAGCTCTCAGTACAATCCTCATAGATGCTCACAGGCAATCCAGGATTATCTCAAGCCTTCCTCCCTTCCCTCCAAGCTCCTATTTCCTTGTGTAGTTCCTTTGGAATGATCTCCTTCAACCAAGTAGAAAACGCATTTACCAATTAGATGATCTCCTGATCTCACACACTGTTAGAACTGCGCAATCCTCAAGTGTATTGCCTTGACTGGATGCATGAGTTTTATTTATAGGAAAACACATGAAACTGATAATACATTGTCCTTGTCTTTAATCTCAATTGGGTCTTTCTCATAATAGACATGCATGAGTTTCTGATGAGTGAATCTTTAGTTAATTGGAATACACTGGTTGAGTGCATGCATGCATCAACTGATTGTAAACTCTCCATTAGTTCCTCAAACAATTTGGAACTAATTTAACTAGACTTAACTCAGTAAACTGAGTTAACTAATTACAACTCCAATATAACTCAACCTTATCTCCTTAATTTAAGGGATAACTCTTGCATAACTTTAGAAAGACTTCTAACTTGAATTTATCCAACCAATTAATTCAAAATGAATTAATCAATTATTTCCAAGTAGCTGGTGAGACTAAATTCAAATTTTAATTCACAATTTAATTCAAGGACAAATTAAATTGGAATATACTGGATTCTATTTTTATCATTTCATGTTGTTATTTTCAATGCTCTTTCTCAACAAGAAAGGAATTCAACTTGATCTCAATCATGTACCTTTGGAATTTTATGCATGCAACACTTCTCTCTAGTGTTGGTGCATCAACAACTCTAGAAACAACAAAAAAAAGATCCAACCTGAATCAATATGATGCATTTCTCATCAAAGTCTCTGACTGTTATTACCTCTGTCAACTAAAAACTTTTCGCTTCTGCTAACTCTGCCTTTCTGCACTGTTGTCAATCATTCTCTATGCCCTTCAGTATCTGACTACTCTAACCTCTGTCATTTTGATCTCTGACTTCATCAATCCCATCGATTCCTCCAGCTACTATGTACTTTGGGCTCTCGTAGCAAGGTACGATCCATGAGATAAAACCTCTCAATGGACCCTGCCTAATTTCCACCTTCTTGGGACTATCACTTCACATTGGCCCACCTCACACCTGGAGGTATGGCTGCTTGTGATCCCTCTGCTCGGTCTCCTCTCAGCTTCTCCAACTGTGGCTCCTCCACAATTTTCTGAGACTTCTTTTGAGGCTGCTTCTGGGGCTGCATGTTGAGAGGTAATTTACTCTCCCTCACAACCACCAAGTCTTTAACATTTTCCTTACTCCTTAAGGATTTGCATGCATCTTGAACCTCGAGAGCATACAGGTTCTCAACCCGTGAACCGGTCTATTTCACCTGTCTTATGGTGACATGTCTAAGGAAAACCTTTGCCTTACTAAAAAACACATCATAGCCTTTTTCCTCTAACATCGTAACCGATACCAAGTTCTTCTTCAATCCTGGCACATACTTCACATCAGTCAAGGTGATAGGAGCTCCATGCTCCCTCTAAAAAGTAATCGTGCCCACTCCTGAAACACTATACCTTCCGTCGTCACCCATATCTATGCGCATATTTAGGTCTTTCTACTCCAAGGTACTAAATAAAATTTTATCACCGGTCATGTGGAATGAGGCTCCACTGTCAAGATACCAAACACAACCCATCATCGATGACACCATGCCTATGATGAGGGTAAATTCCATTTCGAACTGACAGGCTAGTGCCTCACCTTCCGATCCTTTCGAGGATCCCTTCTTGGACTTCTTTGATGGGCGATTAGTCACATAATGTCCCATCTCATGACAATTAAATCATCTTACTTTAGATATGTCACCCTTCTTCCCTCCATGAGAAGAATTTGATTTGTAATGCGAGGCCTTCCCCTTCCCTTTCCTTGCCTTACTCGCTAAGGCCATATTTTCTTCATCATCAATCTTGGATGAAGAACCATCTCGTGTCCTCCTCTTGATCACCTCCTGCATAAGATCCAACCACAGTCGTTCCCAATCTGGCAGTTTCTCCCTTCCATTCACAAAGTCCTAGTAGCTACTCCAACTCTTTGGAAGGCCAAGGAGAGCGAGGCTCACCATATCATCATCGACAGTAGTTATTCCCACACTACCAATCTCATCTCTACAGGTGGTGAGCTTGTTTAGATATTTGGAAATAGTATTGCCCTTCTCCATATTGATTCTTCGAAGCTTATCCTTGAGCGCCAATTCCTTTGGTCGATGTTGTTCTGGTAGAGGTCCTTCAATGTCTTCCACATTGAAAATGGAGTATCCTTCCCATGGAGACTCAAGAAAACATGGCCTTGAACTCCCTCGAGGATGATCCGTCTCACCTTCACCACACACTTCTTCCACTCAGCCAACTCTTGTGCATTAGTTGAAGCTGGCTTTGGGATTTCTTGATCAATGAAATCCTTCAAGCCAATGTCTTCTGATACATCCTCCATTCTATCTTTCCATGCTCTGTAATTTGAGCTACCTTCCAAGGCATACTCGAGTCTCAAGCCATAAAAAGCCATTGACCAACCTTGAAGTATGATATGAATTCGATTTGCACCTACAACCATGAACTTCAAACTTTGAATTCTCTTCTCAGTATACTATTCATAGCTCTAATACCATGTAAAAATTCTCTACAAATCTCGCTCTTGAGACCATGTAGAAAATTTGTGGTAGGTTAACCCGATAGTGCAATATAAATCAAAGCAGAATATTATAACCTACTTCTACTATCAATTTGCAGAATATTAAAGATCGAGCTGAACAATATAACCAGAAGAAGAAGAACCAATGCACAATACACATGAAAATACTCAGGGAAAAGCCTCAGCTAAAAACCCCACTATCTGTATTACCATACAAGGTGGAAATACATAGGAATTATACAAAGTCTGAGCTCTCACAGTGAGTCAGCTCTCAGTACAATCCTCACATATTCTCACAAGCAATCCATGCTTCTCTCAAGCCTTCCTCTCTGCCCTCCAAGTTCCTATTTCCTTGTGCAGTTCCTCTGGGATGATCTCCTTCAACCAAGTGGAAAACTCATTTACCAAGTGGATGATCTCTTGATCTCACACACTGTCAGAACTACACAATCATCAACTGGGTCTTTCTCATAATATACATGCATGAGTTTCTGATGAGTGAATCTTCAGTTAACTGGAATACACTGGTTAAGTGCATGCATGCATCAACTAACTGTAAACTATCCATTAGTTCCTTAAATAGTTTGGAACTAATTTAACTAGACATAACTCAGTAAACTAAGTTAACTAATTACAAATCAAATATACCTCAACCTTATCTCCTTAATTTAAGGGATAACTTCCTTAATTTAAGCAATAACTCTTGCATAACTTCAGAAAGACTTCTAAATTGAATTTTTCCAACTAATTAATTCAAAGTGAAGTAATCTATTATTTCCAAGTAGCTAGTGAGACTAAATTTGAATTTTAATTCACAATTTAATTCAAGGACAAATTAAATTGGAATACACTGGATTCTATTTTTATCATTTCTTGTTGCTATTTTCAACACACAATATGTTTTTCTCCCCCTTTGTCAATTTTCAATCTTTGAGGAAAAGGTGGATTCTCACCAGAAATTGAAGGTTGTTCTATAATGGGAGTTGATTTTATTAGAGTATCATCAGAATGTACAGGGGTAGTTTGTTTTTGAGGATTCTCCTCTTGATGAAGAGATATCTCTTTCTCAGATAGGTCATCCTTTTTAGACTCATGTATAACAACGAATGGTGATTTCCTTTCCAATACTCTACCAAATCTAAGTTGGAAATTGTTTAGATCTAGTGGAGTTATCATGCAAGTTTGGAAATTCTTCCCTTCCATGTTGTAAATAGGCTTTGAATTTTTATTATTTAGATTTGGAAGTGGACGAGTAGGCCGTTGATTTTGCTTTTGTGCAAATGGTAGTAAAAGTTGTGGCTTTGGAATTTGAACTTGAGAGGGTTCAACAGGATGAGGAAAATATTGTGGTGGAAAATCAAGACAAGGTTGAGGATATTAAGGATACTTTCCATAAGGATTTTTCCATCCTTGTGCCCAAGGTTGAGGCCAAGGTTTCCAAGACATCGGTGCATTCCAATTACTTTGTGGTGGTTGCACATATGTTTGAGTGTTGAAACCTTGAGTCATATTCGATTGTGGATTTTGTCATCATCTCTTAGCAATAAAACAAAGAGGTTCTATTTGATTTGGCATTACTTCCTCTTGATAGACAACTTTAAGACCCAGTATTGAAGGGAATTCCTTTGTATCATGATTTTTTGCACATATAACACAGGTTTCTATATTTTTTAAGTCAAGAAGGCATTCTCTCAAGGCATGCTTCTTTCTACATTTTGGACAAAATATAGATAATGCAACATTTTTATCCTTTTTCTTGTTTTGTACTTTAAGGGTATATATTTGTTCACTAAGACTCCCCAAAATATATGTTTTAAAGTTATCAAGAAAATTGCCTATTTCAGCCCTACTTACTATCCCGGCTGCAAATTTATTAATCCTATACATAACAGGATCTCTTCGATTTTTCCTAGTTCTTGCATTTCCTCTTGAAATGTGTATTCATAACTCACAAATATCTCCAAATGATAACTAAGAAACACCTCCTTTACCCATAAAATTGAGAATATCTATCCACTCATCTCTGATAGATTTTAGCAAGAGAGATTTCAAAGTTTCTTCATCTAGATTATGCATTTTAACCTTTCTTACATTATAAGAAAATATTTCAACAACATATTCAATATTTTCATCTTCTTTTAAAAGAATTAAATCAAAATCATTACACTTTCTTAAATGAAATATCACACTTTGCTTGGAAGGAAAATCGCACTTACTTGAAAGAAATATTAAACTAGGATTATCAAACTTACTCAAAAGAAAGATCACACTTTGCAAAAATACATATCACACTTACTCAACTAGATAATGAAACTAAATCTAAATCACTCTGACAGAAAAAGAGAAATTAACACTAATTGGAAATTGAAATCCTCCTCACCAAATTCAAGCTATATTGTAAATCTTAAAACAGTCCACACTCTGTTGTATTGCTTATCATGTGCACAAGAGTGTTGGGTCATGTTATATTCTTTCCACAACTAGCCCACGTAGTTAACCGTGGGGTTAGAAGTGGGATGAAGCCCCCTCTTCGTTGTGTCGATTGCGTTGCAAGGGGAGTCACAAGGGGTTTGAGGGGTGTAGGTAACCCCAGTCTATGGGGTCTGGGGCAATGCCTTGGAAAATTTTGGTTTTGGACCCTATATTAGGTTGGGCGGACCTACCTATGGTTTTGTGCATGATTTTCACACATGGTTTTGAACGTGATGGTTTTTGGTCCATGGTTTTGGACGCGATGGTTTTTGGTCCATGGTATTGGATGCTTCGGCATGTATAAATATGTATTGTAACATTGAAAGGAACATAATGAAAAATCAAGCTGGTAGTCTCGGTTTTGGGATCCGGAGGAAAATCTCTGTGGATATGTGTTATGCTTTCACATTGTTTATTTTCTGTGTTTTAGAATTTGTATGCAGGTAATTTCTGTACAGGATTAAAACCTACATTTCGTATCAGAGTTGTTTTGGCTTCAAGGGGATTCCTTTACTACTGAGGGGTTTTGCTCGAGCCTTTGGTAGACCCTATTCAGTGGGAGATCTGCAGGATCAATTCTAGTGGTGAAAGAAGATGGCGAGTAGTGGAAAGATAGTGATCGAGAAATTTAATGGTTAGAGTTTTGAGTTATGGAAACTCAAGATGGAGGATCTATTGGTGGATAAAGATTAGTGGATCATGGTAGATCCAAGTACTAAACCAACGGGAGTGTCCGATGAAGAATGGAAGAAGTTGGACCGGAAGGCAAAGAGCACAATATGATTGTCTATCTCAGATTCAGTATTGCTAAATGTATTATGGGAAGCTACGATGAAGGATTTGTGGGACAAGTTAGGGACTTTATACCAATCTAAGTCTCTGGTGAATAAATTGTTCCTACGAAAAAAGTTGTATAACCTGAGGATGAAAGATGGAGACTCGGTGATAGAGCATCTAAATGCATTTAATACTGTGGTAAGTCAGTTATTATCTATTGATATTAAACTTTCAGATGAAGATAAGTGCATCATTTTGCTGTGTTCTCTACCATATTCATGGGATAGTCTAGTTATTGTAATAGGTAGCAATGCAACTGCCTTGCAGTTTGATGAAATAGTCTCATCCTTGCTGATGGAGGAAATGAGACAGAAAAATATGGAGAGACAGAATGGTAATGCCTTGTTTTTACGAGGACGGTCCCAGAACATAAACAAAAATAAGTCATCGAGTTGGAGGTCTAAATCTAGAGGGAATTCTAAATCTCTAGGAAAACCTGTAAAGGTGGTGTTCTAGAAATGCAGAAAGGAAGGGCACTACAAGAGGGACTGTAAATCTAAATCTCTTGCTAAAGGAAAAGGATCTGATCATGCTCCTTCTACAGAGGTGAAAACCACCACAGGTAAAGGTGGGGATGTGTACTTGGCTTCTTCAGGTACACATGTAGATCACGAGGCATGGTTGATTGACTCAGGTGCATCCTTTCACTTCACTCCCCATAGAGAGTGGTTCTGCGAGTATGAGAAATATGATGGTGGTGATGTCTTCTTGGGGGATGACAGGAAGGCTAGAATCATTGGTCATGGAAAAGTAAAGTTAAAGTTGCAAGGTGGAAGGTTTAGAACACTTCCAAGTGTTCTCCGTATTCCTGCATTAGCCAGAAATATGATTTCTATAAGCAAGCTGGATGATGTAGGTAAAAACAGTGTTTGAGAAGGATACCTACAAGATGGTTCAAGGGGCACTGGTATTGATGTGGGGAGATTGAATTTAAACTATGTACACGCTTTTTATAGACATTTTTTGGCACTGCAACCCCAAGCATAAAATGTCCATAAACCAAGCGCTCCTAAGTCCCTAAAAGTGTTGTTCCCACCCCTAAAGGAACAAGGTCAACTGATTACAGCTTCTCCCAGAAGTTCTCCATGAAAAACTACTCAGAACTGGTCAAAACTGGATCATTTCACCTGCTCCATAGGCAAAGTGCATTGTATCTCACCTAAATACACACAGTGGGTGCATTGCATTTCAAAAATCCCTTCTATGGGGTGCGATGGGCGAGAAGAGACAAATGGCAGTGTCAATCCGCGAGGTGGAGAAGCATGGAATCTTCCATAAACTTCTCCTGTGACACTTGCCTCTATGAATTCGACCAGGGATGAGTAAGAGATCATCAATCTCCAAATGGAAGCAAGAACTATTAGAGGGAAGACACTAATCAAATCACAAGCTTACTCATCTCCCTTGCAGACATCTATATATGGATCCCTCATCCCAGAGATCCAGAGGCTGGAATTTTGCATCTTGTAAGGAATTGTTGTTGGTTTCTTGAGGCAACATCATAGTGTTGGGTGATCTAAGCTTTGCATGAGGTGAATAAGGGCTTACTTGCTGAGAGGATGATGCTGGGTCAGAACAACTGGTTGTAACTCTCTTGGCTCTTTCTTGATTATCAAAAAAGCTATTCAAGTTTTCCTCCATACTCTTGCGTAATTTATGTTTTGTGCATTTGTATGGTCAATTTACATCTGATCCTAGATTGTTTATGATAATAGATCCATGTTCTCGTATAGTGCTATGCTGCTTTGATTCTATAGGTACTTTGTGAAGCTGGGTATACAAGAAAGCAAGTAGCAAAGGACTATCAGAAGAGAAAGGAATTGAACAAGGAACCAAGCGCAAGATAGAGGTTGGTCTCCTTTATTCTTCTCTCATCTATCTTTCATAAAGGAAAACGAAAGTAGGTTTACTTTGTTTGTTTCTAAGGTAGCTACCCGCCTTAGTGGGATTAGCAGTTCTGCATAGACACTTTTCCCTGTAACAAAATGGCAACTCCACTGGGGAATGGCTAGGTTGTTTGTTTATCTACATTTGTTTACTTTATAAACTTAAGACGGAGCTTGAAGTTGAGCCAGGTAGCCTTCGAACTACATTTGCTATGCAAATGCAAAGTAGATAAATGTCGCTTCAGTCAATCTCCGGGTTTTGTTTATGAATTAAACAACTGATTTACAAACTCTCTAATTGCCCTTGTGGTGGCTCTAGTAACCTCCTTGGATCTACCCCTGTGATTGATTTACTGATTACCACTTGCTCGGCCAAAATCCCTGAACTGAGCTGCACACTGTGACCTGGAACCCAATCAAAGTCTCGTCCTTGGTCCAGCGCACTGTCTGTTTTGTGAATCTCAAATTCAGCGCACTTCCCGAGTGTAGTAGGTGCGCTACATTTCAAATTCACTGTGTTACAGGTGCGCTGATCAGACTAGGCATTGTTCCTAAATTTTGGTTTCTTTGTTCACTCTTTTTAGATCTATTCAGGAGTTTTGCTGCCTGTAGTCAGTACACCTCAGTTTGAAACCCCTTTCCTTGCTGTTATTCTGCCTCCATTGTGCAAAGAATTGTAAATGTTTTATGTATTTGTTGAGTCATTTTTAGTTCTCCTTTACAAGGAAGTAACGTAATTGTACTGTCGTTTCTTGATTTGAAAGTGTCACAAGTGTCGTTTTCAGTCATAGAAGAGAGTCTGATTGCTCTTGATAGTCAATTACCATGTTACTATTGTATTTGATCTGGATTAGTAGTTTTTTCTAGTGTCGAAAGCAAGTTTTCATTTCCAAATCGCAAAGTGTTGTCATTGCCTTCATTTTGATTTTGAAAAGAAACTTGTTAGTAATTGTCGCTTTGAAGAATAATTCAGATTTGCGCATTAGCTTTCTTTTTATCATTCACATATTAAGAAGGCTGAAAAAAAATACATGCATGTGCGTTTACATTTAGACGGTTTGATTGGTTTGATTTAGGACAGTGCATATAGTGTGTGCTCTATGCTCTTTGCTGAAAGAATACTGTCTCTCTTTCCTTAGTAGCTAGGATTTTCATTGCACAAAGAAGATAAAACGACTATTTATCATCTTAGATTGCATTTTAGGAATTGTACATCTACATCACGTGGTGAACCTGAAAGGCAAATTTCTTAAGCAAGATCAACTATAAAATAAATTTAATGAATCTAACAACGCTTTGGAACCTAACGCACAACATCTAGAAGTCTAGGCTAGAGACGTATTCCGGTGTCATAAAGCCTGGTAACTGTTGTTCTCACTGTTGGTTGGGTGATTCCTCCACTTTGAGACGATAAGTGCCAGTACGGACTTGTAATCCCACGTACCGTTGAGTATATTTTGGGAGACCACAGTAGGCTTAATCCTTTATCCATAGGAAGCCGTGTCTGCCGCCCTATCGATCGCAATGCACTGAACACAGCATTCGGAAAGATTGACTGCCGTACCGTAAAAAGTATTATGCAGTTTTACGATTGGTTTGGTAATCCCTCTGTCTAGATTTCCAGAGCAGTCCCTTTCGTTCCTTTTCAGACTCCTTAATGGAAAAGGTCCATCTGAGCACTTGTCACTTAAAGCTCATTAAAAATTGAAGGCGACTAGAGTCATCTTTTTTTTTTCTTGACTCTTAAAAATTGAAAAAACAAGTTGTGTCAAAGCGTCTAAAATTTATTTTAAACGGAATAATAATCACCTTTCCTACGTTGGTCTTAGGTTGAGAAAATGGAGTCCACCAACCGAGTTCCCCTTGGAGGAAATCCTAGTCCCTTCTCCTCTTGGGGAGATGTTGGTGCACCCCATATGGCCATATTGTCCCTTCCAGGATTGACAATTGGCTTGCTCGTATGGCTTTTCTCAACCTCCGTCGTTCAGAACACCGAAATTCCTGCACAATCAAGTCAGCAACTAGACAATTCCAGAGTTACCCCCAACCTTCTACTTCGTCCAATTCTTGCTCTCCTCCTTCCTCTTCACTTGATGAGGCTGGTAAAGCCAAAAATCAAGTACCTGAGAAGAAGAAGGAAAAGAAGAAGAAAGAGAAGAAGAAGAAGGAGCCAAAGGCAAAAAGGGGCAACCAAGCGTCGTCTAGCGAAAACCCACACACTGCACCGACCAGGCCTAAATCACCATGTGTCATTTGCAAAGGAGACCACTATCATAGAGATTGTCCTTGCATCCCACAGATCTTAAGGGACTGGTCTCCTCGTTTGCACAACCCGGTGTCGTCAACCTCTGATGATCATGTTGAAAACACACCGTCGACTAGTGAAAGTGAAGCCCCTGGACAAAAAGGAAAAAGCAAATTTCCTTGTAAACTATGTGAAGGCGATCATGACGTCCACTGTTGTCCCTTCTTAGATGAGGCTAAAAGAGTTTTAGATGATCGTCCAGTTTCACCGTTACGACTTCCTCCTGGATATAAGAAACTCTTGCCGAGTCCGTCACTAGTTGAGAATCCGGCTGACTCGCCCAGGTGGTCGGCCGAAGCATCTATCATTGAAGACAAACCATCTGAACCCATACCAGACGAAAGTCAAAAGTTCGAGGTGGCAGTTGACCTGGTCTTGCCTTCAGAGGTTCCATCTTCAGATGATACAGTCACCGAAGAGAACAAGGATGACACCGTCCAAATTCTTTTCGTAAACACAGACTCCAATGAACATGGGGGCAATTTACCCATTCCTTTACTGCAGGAAGGAAGTTCGTCAGAGTCGTACCCAGCCGTCTATTCGATCCCACCTCCAAGCAACCTAGTTGTTTCCTTCGACTGGAATCAGCTAGGCAAACCCCGTTTACCAGCTAGTGTACCATTCCGAATCATTGCTCAAGTATATAGAATGGTTATGGCCGGTACCATCATAGATGAAGGGGCTTTTGTGAATATCCTTTCCTCCACTGCTTGGAAAGCACTTGGTTCGCCATCGCTTTTTCCTGAGATGAGAAATCTAACAGGCTTTGACAAAGGAACCAGTCAACCGTTAGGGATCCTTCCCAATGTGCCCGTAACATTGAGAGGGAAAACTGTTCAAATGAACGTAATGGTAGTCCAAGGACCCCTAGATTATAATCTACTCCTTGGACGAGACTATATTTATTGCATGGGAGCCATTGTCTCATCACTCTTTAGAGTAATGTGTTTTCCGCATGAAGGAAGAGTGGTCAAGCTCGTAGACCAACTTTCATTTCCTGGTTCACACATGGCAAATAGTCATATACCATCCCTGAATGGTATTTTCACGCAAGAAATGTATCATCAACCCCCAGTCCGTCCACCTGATGAGCACGAGTGATTTGGGGGACATGACTAAAACCCAGGGGGCATGCACCCTGGTCTGCTTCGACAGGAAAACTTCAGGTATAGGGTAGGTTTCCGCGAGAGATATATGACTAGTCTAACACTCCCGTACGTGATTGGAAAAGGGAGTTAGACTGGAATAAGATTCCCTTGTCAAATTTATGTGGGTGGAGGCGTCTGCACCATTCACCTTTGTCTCTTCTGGTAGGCATCGCCGAAGAAGTGTTTTGTTTGCGGTGCAGATAGAACAATCTTTGGTAACCTAAAAGAGGTGACCTTGAAACTCTATTTATACCTGGGGGCATGCAAACCTTTTAGCGTGCAAGCGAAGAGCGACCATTTATTTTTTTAAATTTGTAGGTCCTCTAACCCTTTAAACTCGTAGGATTGGTCATTTCCTAACTTGCATAAAGAAAGCATGTGGGGCAAAGATTTGAAAATTTGTCGTTTTTATATATGAGACATTCTTATTATACGTCTGGATTAATCGAGCAGTTTTAACGCGAACTTCATGCTCGTTAAAAAATAAACATAAGCAATGAGCAAATGTTTCCCCCAGTGTTTAAGCTCACTAAAAAATGAACCAATTTCCGGTAAATAACCGTCGTGAATGTAGTACTTCAGCCTTTAAAGCCTTGGTCGTGTTCGCATCATCACCTCCACTCTGTATTGGCCGATCATTCACCTCCATTTGATTGTTTACCCCTTTTGAGGAACAGCTGCGAAGAGTGATCTTGTTAGCCATCCTTGTAACACTGTCGTGATTGGGAAATTCCAAGCCTTACCTAGAATCAACTACTACCCAAATTTATCACTCGTTCCTCAAAGACGAGTCTCCTTTAAGCTCTTTTCAACTGACACGTAAAATATGAAAATATTACCGAGCCATTAGCCTCTCCAACTCATTAAAGGGACCGGAAGTGCTATCCCTCCTTTAGATTTTAATCTTTTTGGACCTGAGGGATTATCACACAAAAAGATCGAGTGCTTGTTTTGTTTGGCTCGTTAAAAGTATCAAAAATTCATCCCTTCTGTATTGTTTTATACTTTTTCGGACTTAAGGGATTAGATGACGAAAAAGGATTTTTGGAGTTTCCTTTACGTCCCTTTTCAAACTCTCTAAAAATGAAAAGGACCGAGTTATCTTTGTCGTTAGACTCTTTAAAAATATCAATAGCGACAAACTTGTCTTTAGACGAGAACGAGTTTCACTATTGCTAGACTCGTTAAAACATAGTGATGGGTTTGCCCGAAGGGAAAATTATAGAACAAGCATATGTTATCCTCCTCAAGCTTGACAAAGATAAAGAGGTACTGGTCAGCAATGACTGGGGAAAAATTGGGAAGAAAACTTGAGGAAACTTTGTTGGTAGCAAGTCGCTCTTGAACATGACACTTTCACTCCGCATCCAAGTCGGGTTGGGTTGTTTCATTCACCGGTCACATCACCATGGTCACATCACACCATCCACATTTGGGGTTAATGCTACCAATCCATCATGTCAGTGTCGCCGGTATGTTCAAGAGAAGTCACTCTGAGAATTCACCTGTGTCTCACCCACTGTAATACATTTACACTCCATTCTTTCATGACCGCCACCCTGAACCTTATATCACCAGATCGTTTTCATCTCCATTAAAATCATTTGCTCCGTTCTGTGTCATTGATGTGGGATTCATTAAGGCCCTCCTATGATGGATCACTTCCTTCCGACATCATCTCATTATCCAAGAAGTCGATCTAGGAACACCCATTTCAGTACTTTGAAGCTTGCATGCCTCAATGGCAAGTTTCTCACTTCCGGCGACAGGTTTACGCCAATGGCCTTCGACCGAAAGATTTTGCGTGGTGTTGACGACAAGTCCCTTATTCACACCACGTGAATTGTACTGTAGTACCTTGAGGATCATTATCATTATCAGTGATTCCTCTCGCGTCTGTTGAAAACTTACATCATTGGCTGGTAATCAGGCGTTGTCTTTCCATGTTCGACTCCAGAACATCTCTCACATGGATCAACTTGTACTTTGAGTGAAGATCGAACGAGATTGAAGACCCTGGATCTAGTTTCATCCATCCAAGCTGCGATATATATTCAGGAAAATAAAGACATCAAATGTACATCATTGCTGCACAAATAATCATCCAATCTATGGGATGATGGCTCCTCCATAATCATCAGTCTACACTCAGACGATTGTCTGTCCTATGTACATGAAAATGAATTTATAAAGCTGAGCATGGGAATGTCTGCCTCAACTAGATCATGAAAATATTATGAAGATAATGTATTGTATTGTATCTTATTACAGGTCTCCTTCCAGCTTGAAAGAACTTTGAATCCTCATGATAAAGCATTTCACCCAACATCAAAAAAGATTAACGACCTCATGCTTTAGGGGGCAACTGTTATAGACATTTTTGGGCACAGCAACCCCAAGCATAAAATGTCCATAAACCAAGGGCTCCTAAGTCCCTAAAATTGTTGTTCCCACCCCTAAAGGAACAAGGTCAAATGATTACAGCTTCTCCTAGAAGTTCTCCATGAAAAACTACTCAGAACTGGTCAAAACTGGATCATTTCACCTACTCCATAGGCAAAGTGCATTGCATCTCACCTAAATACACACAGTGGGTGTGTTTCATTTCAAAAAGCCCTTCTATAGGGTGCGATGGGCGAGAAAAGACAAATGGCAGTGTCAATCCGCGAGGTTGAGAAGCATGGAATCTTCCAGAAACTTCTCCTGTGACACTTGCCTCTCTGAATTCGACCAGGGATGAGTAAGAGATCATCAATCTCCAAGTGGAAGAAAGAAATATCAGAGGGAAGACACTAATCAAATCACAAGCTAACTCATCTCCCTTGCAGACATCTATATATGGATCCCTCATCCCAAAGATCCAGAGGCTAGAATTTTGCATCTTGTAAGGAATTGTTGTTGGTTTCTTGAGGCAACATCATAGTGTTGGGTGATCTAAGCTTTGCATGAGGTGAATAAGGGCTTACTTGCTGAGAGGATGATGTTGGGTCAGAACAACTGGTTGTAACTCTCTTGGCTCTTTCTTGATTATCAATAAAGCTATTCAAGTTTTCCTCCATACTCTTGTGTAATTTATGTTTTGTGCATTTGTATGGTCAATTTACATCTGATCCTAGATTGTTTATGATAATAGATTCATGTTCTCGTATAGTGCTATGCTGCTTTGATTCTATAGGTACTCTGTGAAGCTGGGTATACAAGAAAGCAAGTAGCAAAGGACTATCAGAAGAGAGAGGAATCGAACAAGGAACCAAGCGCAAGACAGAGGTTGGTCTCCTTTATTCTTCTCTCATCTATCTTTCATAAAGGAAAACGAAAGTAGTTTTACTTTGTTTGTTTCTAAGGTAGCTACCCGCCTTAGTGGGATTAGCAGTTCTGCATAGACACTTTTCCCTGTAACAACGCTACAAGGTAGCACTGTTGTTGATGGGTGTGATAGTTCTGTGGTTCTTGAAAGTGGAGTAGAAAATCTAGTGGTCTCTAGAGAGAAGACCATGCTGTGGCATCAAAGACTTGGACATATTGGAGATAAGGGCCTTCAAATACTTCATGGTAAAGGTATGGTAGAAGGTATGAGTAATAGCTCTCTCGATTTTGATTTCTGTGAAAGTTGTGTATATGGGAAGCAGAATCGGGTGAGTTTCCCCTCTAGTGGTAAGAGGGCGAAATAGATATTAGAGCTTGTGCACAGTGATGTGTTTGGACCTGTGAAGGTTCCATTACTGGGTAAGTTTGTGCACTATGTATCCTTTATAGATGACTTCTCAAGGAATACATGGATATATTTCCCTAAGAAGAAATCTAAAGTCTTTGACAGGTTTAAAGAATTTAAGGTTCTAGTGGAAAACTAGATAGAGAATAAGATAATGGTGTTGAGGACAGATAACGGTGGAGAGTTTTGCAGTAAGGAATTTGAATAATTCTGTAAGAAGTGTGGTATAGCATAGCAGAAGACTACTCCATACACACCTAAGAAAAATAGAGTTGCAGAAAGAATGAACAAGATGTTGATGGAAAGGGAAAGAAGCATGCTCAGTGGTGTTGGGTTAGGACATGAATTTTGGGCAGAGGCGGTGGAGACAGCATGTTACCTGGTCAACATATCACCTTCATCAGTGTTGGAGGATAAGACTCCACAAGAGGTATGGACTGGTGTTATAGACATTTTTGTGCCTTACAGCATAGAGCATGAAATGTCAATAATCTAAGGGATCCGAAGTCCCTAAACATGTTGTTCTTACCCTTAGAGGAACAAGGTCAGCAAACCACAGCACTGCAAATCAGTTCTCCACTGAAAAACACTCAAAAACAGGTCAATTTTGGATCAAAGCAGCTACTCCAAAGGCTACCTGCGCTGCATAGCAAGTGCAACAAGGGCTACCTGCGCTGCATAGCAAGTGCAACAAAGGCTACCTGCGTTGGGCGTACTTGGACATGTGGAGGAATCTTTTTCTCAATGTGCCAGTGCCCAGGAAGCTTCCAAAAAGACACTTGATCATAAGATTCGCCTAATGATGAGTTAAGAGCTTCTAAAACTCCAAGTGGAAGACAGAAACTCCAAGTGAAGAACTGAAGAACAACTGGAGTTGAAGAGGACAACAAGTCACACATCAAGCTGACTTATCTTCACTCCAAAACTCTATATAAGGATCTCATCCCATGGGATCTGAGAGGGCGGAATTTTGTGCAAAGAATTGCTGTTGGTTTACAGTTGTGAGCATTGGGTGATTGCTTGAGGGAGGTGAAGAAGAGATTTCTCTCCGTCGGGAAGGTGATGCTGGATTGGACCTCTCATGGTTGTATCACCGCCTGAACCTTACTTCCATATATTAATAAAGCATTTGAGGTTCTTCTATTCGCATGTGTTTCAATGGTGTATTGTCTTACTTGCATCTTTGATTTATGCTAATCCTTGAATCAGTTATGAATGCATGCTTCTTGTAGTTTCCTTTCTTTGTCTTGTTTGCAGGATCTCGTGTAGCTGGGCCCGTGAAAAGACTTGGAGCTGGGAGCAAGCAGCAAATAGAGAAGCTTGGATCGACCATTTGCGCAAGACATCGGTAAGTGGATCTCTTCCTTTTATCTCTTGCATGTCATAAAGAAGAAACTTTAGATAGCTTTGCTTTCAGCTGTTGCTAAGGAACTGTCACCCTTAGAGTGGGTTAGGGTCATTCCGAGTTGGATACTTTCCCCCACAATAGACTGGCGACTCCGCTGGGGATCGTGTCTTGTTGGTAGCTTGTGTTTCTTGCTATTCATTTCTTGAACAAAGAGAGTACCGAATCGAACTGCATTCGAGTCCTTCGAATGCAAAGTAGAGGGCAGCTACTCTAGCCCAGTGCTGGGCATGTTTATGATTTGAAGATCTGATCCACAAGGACTCTTTTTAGCTCTTTGTGATAGTGTTCATCTTCCTTTAATCATCCTCTAGTGTATACTTGACTGACAGCCTCTGATTTGGCCAAAAACCATTGATTTTTGAGCAAACTATGAGCCGGAATCTGAGAGAGACGAGAGTTGTCTCTTCAGTGCAGCTGCAACAAAGGCTACCTGCACTGCAACGCAGGTCCCGAAGGGGCTACCTGCGCTGCATCTCAGATTGACAGTGCAGCACCTGCGCTGATCCAGTTTTGCCTTGTGCAACTGGGGTTCCCCACTGTCTGTTGCCCAGTTTTCAGTATTGTTTTGCAGCCTGTTGTCAACCTGTATACCCAGCTGAAACCATTTCTCTTTGCCTTCATTCTGCCTCAGTTGTATGAAGAAACCGTGATTGTTCTTATTGTATTTCTTGTTGTCATTCACAGTTTCCCATAGTGAAAGTGAACTAGTCTTGCTATGACCTCTTGGATCTACACCTGTGAGAAAGTGTCGTTGTGATTCTAAGAGCTAGTTTATTGCTGTTCATAGCTGCTTGAGCATTTGCTTTCGTTATATGGTTCGAATTTCAGTATTTCTTGTGTTGAAACGAGTGAATCTTAAGGTGCTCTTTTGATTATTGGACAACACTTGTTTGCTTTCGCTTGAAGTTGAATTCGAAATTATACAACAGCTTTATTTTTGTAATACATCAACATTAAGGAAGAAGAAAAGAAATACTTGCATTGTGCATGTGCATTTTGACATTTTGCATGTCGATTTAGGAAAAGTGCATCAGTGTGTGCTCTATGATCTGTTTGAAAAGATGATGTCTTTCTTTTCCTTCAGTAGTTAAGGTTTTCATAAGTTGAAAGAATTGAAAAAGCTTGCTTATCATTCTTAGACTGCATTTAGGAGTTGTATCATACATCACGTGGTGATCCATAAATGCAAACTGCTAAGCAAGATCAACCTAAAAAGAACTGAATTTATCTAACAACGCTTTGAAACATAACGAAACACAGTAGAGGTCTAGGTAGAGACGTGAACCGGCGTCGTTAAACATAGTGACTGTCGATCTCTACGAAGGTGGGTGATTCCTCCTGAGGGACGATAGCACTAATACGGACTTGTGCCCCCGCGTACCGTCGCGTATATTGGGGGACCCCTATAGGAACAAAGCCTTTATCCATAGGAAGCCGTGTCGGCTGCCCTACTGATCGCGATGCAGTGAACACAGCATTCACGAAGATCGACCACTCGTACCGTAAAACGTATTCTGTGGTTTCGCGAAAGGTTTGGCACACCCTCTGCCTAGAACTCCAGAGTAGTTTCTTTTGGCCTTTTTCAAACTCTATAACTGAAAAAGTCCATCCGAGCATTTGTCACTTCGGGCTCGTTAATACATCGAAGGAGACTAGAGTCATCTTTAGCTTTTTCTCGACTCTTAAAAAGTGAAAAAGCAAGTTGTGTCTAAAAGCGTCGTCATATAAAATTCATTCTAAACGGAACATAATCACCCCTTTATTCCTACGTTAATCTTTAGGTTGAGAACATGGAACGCACCAACCAAGGGATTCCACATGGTGGGACCCCTAGCCCTTTCTCCTCTTGGGGAGAAGCTGGTGCGCCCCACATAGCCACATTGTCGCTTCCAGGACTGACAATTGGCCTGCCAGTTTGGCTATTCTCAACCGCTGTAGTTCAGACCACCACGGTTCCTGAACAGTCGAGTCAACAGTTAGACCAGTCTAGCCCTACCCTCCAGCCTTCCACTTCTTATAAACCTTCCTCTGATCCTTCTTCTTCGAAAGGTCAAGCCACCAAAAGCGGAGCTCCCATAGAAAAGAAGAAGGAAAAGAAGAAGAAAGAAAAGAAGCAGAAGGAGCCAAAGGCGCCTGGGGGCAAGCAAAAGGTATCTAACGAAAACCCACACACAGCATGGACCGGGCCCAAATCGCCATGTGTCATATGTAGAGGAGACCACCTCCACCGTGATTGTCCCAGTATTCCCCGGATACTAAGGGACTGGTCCCCTCGTTTGCACAGTTCGGAAGCGTCAACCTCTGACAACCAGGTCGAATGCTTACCGTTGACCAACGAAAGTGAAGGTCCTAGACGACGAAGGGGAATGAGATCTCCCTGCGAACTGTGTGAAGGCAATCACACTCTTCGCCGTTGTCCCTTTTTAGACGAAGCAAAGAGAGTTTTGGAAGATCAACGGATTGCATCGTTGCTACTTCCTCCTGGATACCAAAAACTCGCGCCAAGTCCTTCGTTGGTCGAAAATACAACTGCCCCGCTCACAGGGCCAGCTGAAGTGTCAGTCGCTGAAAGTGAACCTACTGAATCCGGACCGGACGAAAGTCCAAAGGTCGAAACGGCAGTTGACCCGGTTCTCCCTTCAGAAGTTTCATCTTCAAATACCACAGTCACTGAGGATTCATCTTCAGTTGACACCCTCACCGAAGAGAGTAAGGATGACACCGTCCAAGTTCTCTTCATCAACACCGATTCTGATGAACATCAGGGTAATGTGCCCACTCCTTTATCGCAGGAAGGAGCGTCGTCAGGATCATATCCGGCCGTATATTCGGTCCCACCACCAAGCAACCTAGTTGTGTCCTTTGATTGGAACCAACCAGGCAGACCCCGGTTACCAGCCAGTATACCATTTAGAATTATAGTCCAAATATACAAAATGGTGATGGCTGGAACTATCATTGATGAAGGGGCATCTGTGAGTATCCTGTCCTCTATTGCTTGGAAAGCACTGGGTTGCCCGGCGCTTTTGCCCGAGACAAGGCATCTCTCGGGTTTTGACAAAGGAACCAGTCGACCATTAGGGATTCTACCTAATGTGCCTATTACACTGAAAGGGAAGGCTGTCAAGATGAATTTGATGGTCATCCAAGGACCCTTGGATTATAACCTACTCCTTGGACGAGACTACATATATTGCATGGAAGAAATAGTCTCCTCGCTCTTTCGAATAATGTGTTTTCCATACGAAGGAAGGATGGTCAAGCTCGTAGACCAACTTTCACTTCCGGGATCACGCATCGCAAGTAGTCACGTACCTATCCTCAATGGTCTATTTGATCAAGAAAGGTCTCTACCTCCGGTTCTTCTTCCTGATGAGTGCGAGTAATTCGGGAAAGGAAGGCCGGAACCCAGGGGGCATGCATCCTGGTCTGCTCTGGAGGCAGAAAAAACCTTGGGTGTAGAGTAGAATTTCCGCGGGAGAATATGACTAGTCCATACCCCGTCCCCTCCTTCTTCTTCGTAAAATAGAAGAGCCGAGAAGAGATCTCATGCGGAAGAAGGGGCTGTTAGGAATGGGGTTGTTCTGGAAAAAGATTCTTTTGTTAAATTTAAGTGTGTGGCGGAGCGTCGTCATTCACCTTTGTCTAAATAAGTAGGCTCTGCCAAAGAAGGGGATCTGTTTGCGGCAGCAAGTAGTAACCATCTTTGGATTAAAGGCAAGCCTCACCCATTAAAACAAATGTTTTAGAGGATAAGTAGGGGAAGCCTCCAAAGAAAGGGATTCAATTGCTGCAACAAATTGTAACCATCTTTGTGTAACCTAATGATAGACATCGCCGAAGAAAGTTTCTGTTTGAAAGAATTAGCAGAACAATCTTTGGGTAACCTGAAAGAGGTAAGCCTCACCTGTTGAAAACAAAGGTTTTGATGGAAAAAGTAGGGGCGGCCTTGAAATTAGACTTACACCTGGGGGCATGCAAACCTCTTGGAATGCAAGCGCGGGCGGCTTTTAGTTTTAGGTAGGACTAACCCCTCTAACCCATAGGATAGGCCGATACCCAGCTTGCATGAAGAGAGGATATGGAGCAAAGCGTAGGGAGATGAAGCTCCTTAAAAAATAGGAATCTTCCATGAGACCTTACTACTTTATGACTGGTAAAAACGAGCAGTTTTGGCAAAGTTCATGCTCGTTAAAAAATAAACGCAAGATCCGAGCAGTTTTAATGCGGAAATTCATGCTCGTTAAAAAATAAACATAAGCTTGTGAGCAGGCTTCCCCCAGTGTTCAAGCTCATCCAGAAAAAATGAACCGGTAAATGACCATTTGAGACCGTAAATTCATCAGCGATAAAAGCCTTGGTCGTGTTTGTGCACCGTCACCTCCACTTTTCATTTGGCCGATCATTCACATCCACTTGATTGTTTACCTATTTTGAGGAACAGCTGCGAAGAGTGATCCCACCTAGCCATCCTTGTAATACTGCCGTGATTGGAAAATTCCAACCTGTGCCTGGAATCTGCTGCTATCCCTGTTTATCACTCGTTCCTCAAAATACGAGTCTTCTTTGAGCTCTTTTCACTGACTCGTAAAAAATGAAAAGTTTGCCGAGTTTTGGCCTTCCAGCTCGTTAAAAGGACCGGAAGAGCTATCCCTCCTCTAGATTTTAATCTTTTTGGACCTGAGGGATTATTGCACAAAAAGATCGAGCGCTTGTCTAGTTCGGCTCGATAAAGATATCGAACATTCATCCCTTCTGTATTGTTTTATACTTTTTCGGACTTAAGGGATTAAATGACGAAAAAGGACCCCTGGAGTCCACTTTATGTACCCTTTTCAGACTCTCTAAAAATGAAAAGGACCGAGTTGTCTTTGTCGCTGGGCTCGTTAAAAATATTAGATAGCGACAAACTTGTCTTTAGACGAGAACGAGTTTCCCTATCGCTAGGCTCGTTAAAACATAGCGATGGGCTTGCCCGAAGGGCAGGTTATAGAACAAGCATATGTTATCCTCCTCAAGCTTGACAAAAATAAAGAGGTACTGGTCAGAAATGACTGGGGAAAATTGGGAAGAACCTCAAAGCTTAATGGTAGCAAGTCGCTCTTGAACATGACACTTTTGCCTCCGTAAATATCGGGTTGGGTTATTATCATTCACCGGTCCCTTCACCATGGTCTCGCCATACCATCCATACATGGGTTAATGCTACCGATCCATCACATCAGTGTTGTTATATGTTCAAAAGATGTCATTCAGAAAGTGTCAACCGGGTCCCATCCACTACCGTACATCATCTTTCATCCTTCCATGACCGCCACCCTGAATCATATTTCACAGATCGTTTTCACCATCATCACTAGCTCTGTTCCGTGTCACTGATGTGGGATTCATTAAGGCCCTCCTTTGACGGATCACTTCTTGTCGACATCAGCTCATTATCCAAGAAGTTGATCTAGGAACACCCCCTCAGTACTTTGAAGCTTGCATGCCTCAATGGCAAGTTTCTCACTCCCAGCGATAGGTATACATTAATGACCTTTGACCAGGAGACTTTGCGTGGTGTTCGACGTCAGATCCTATATTCACACCACGTGAATTGTGCTGCAGTACCTTGAGGGTCATCATCATTATCGGTGATTCCTCTCGCGCTTGTTAACAGTTTACATTATTGACTGGTAATCAAGCGATGTCTTTCCATGTTCGACTTCAAGAAATTCTCACATGGATCGACTTGTACTAGAGTGAAGATCGGACAAGTTTGAAGACCCCGGATCTAGTTTCATCCATCCGGGCTGCGATATATATTCAGGAGATAAAAACATAGACATGTGCAGCAGATGATCATCCTACTGAAAGGATGATAATTGAAAGCAGAGAATTATCAGTCTATTATCAGACGATCGTCTGTTTATGTACAGCAAATGTATTTATAAAGCTGAGCATGGGAAATGCCTGCATCAGCTAGATCATGAAAAGAAAGCATGAAAAGATAATGTATTGTATTGTATTTTGTTACAGGTCACCTCCCGACGATTGAATGAACTTCGGATCCTCCTAATAAAGCATTTCACCCGATAAACGACCTCATACTTTAGGGGGCAACTGTTATAGACATTTTTGTGCCTTACAGCATAGAGCATGAAATGTCAATAATCTAAGGGATCCAAAGTCCCTAAACATGTTGTTCTTACCCTTAGAGGAACAAGGTCAGCAAACCACAGCACTGCAAATCAGTTCTCCACTGAAAAACACTCAAAAACAGGTCAATTTTGGATCAAAGCAGCTGCTCCAAAGGCTACCTGCGCTACATAGCAAGTGCAACAAGGGCTACCTGCGCTGCATAGCAAGTGCAACAAAGGCTACCTGCGTTGGGCGTACTTGGACATGTGGAGGAATCTTTTTCTCAATGTGCCAGTGCCCAGGAAGCTTCCAAAAAGACACTTGATCATAAGATTCGCCTAATGATGAGTTAAGAGCTTCTAAAACTCCAAGTGGAAGACAAAAACTCCAAGTGAAGAACTGAAGAACAACTGGAGTTGAAGAGGACAACAAGTCACACATCAAGCTAACTTATCTTCACTCCAAAACTCTATATAAGGATCTCATCCCATGGGATCTGAGAGGGCGAAATTTTGTGCAAAGAATTGTTGTTGGTTTACAGTTGTGAGCATTGGGTGATTGCTTGAGGGAGGTGAAGAAGAGATTTCTCTCCGTCGGGAAGGTGATGCTGGATTGGACCTCTCATGGTTGTATCACCGCCTGAACCTTACTTCCATATATTAATAAAGCATTTGAGGTTCTTCTATTCGCATGTGTTTCAATGGTGTATTCTCTTACTTGCGTCTTTGATTTATGCTAATCCTTGAATCAGTTATGAATGCATGCTTCTTGTAGTTTCCTTTCTTTGTCTTGTTTGCAGGATCTCGTGTAGCTGGGCCCGTGAAAAGACTTGGAGCTGGGAGCAAGCGGCAAATAGAGAAGCTTGGATCGACCATTTGCACAAGACATCGGTAAGTGGATCTCTTCCTTTTATCTCTTGCATGTCATAAAGAAGAAACTTTAGATAGCTTTGCTTTCAGCTGTTGCTAAGGAACTGTCACCCTTAGAGTGGGTTAGGGTCATTCCGAGTTGGATACTTTCCCCCACAACAACTGGTAAGAAACCCTCTCTTTCACATCTGAGCATATTTGGATGTGATGCATATGTACACGTTCCAAAGGAGAAACGAACCAAGTTGGATAGTAAATCTGAAAGTGCATCTTTATTGGGTATAAGGATGGTTTAAAGAGTTATAAGCTTTAGAACCTAGTAACAAGGAAGGTTTTTTACAGCTGAGATATGGTGTTCAGAGAGGTAAAAGATGTTATTAAAGATGAAGTCCAACCAAAGGAACCTGAGAAGATAGAGTTTGAGCTAAAGGAGGAAGAATCAGACTCTACAACAGAGGAGGAATCAGAAGATGAAGAGCCACAAACTCTGGGTGTGAGAAGATCAGTTCGAGAAAGAAGGCAGACAGAAAGGTATAGTCCATCTGCTTTCTATTCAAAATTTTCTTTATCTATTACTGATGATGATCCCAGAACTGTGAAGAAAGTAGTAGATTCAGAGGATGGAAAACTCTGGAAAGAGGCCATGGTTGATGAAATGGCATCTTTGCACAAAAATGAGGCTTGGGATCTAGTGGAGTTTCTGGCTGGAAGGAAACCCATTGGCAGCAAATGAGTGTTCAAGAAGAAGACAAATGCAGAAGGAAAGGTGGAGAAATACAAAGCTCAGTTGGTAGAAAAAGGTTATTCCCAGGTGCCAAGAATTGATTTTGGTGATATTTTTTCTCATGTTGCCAAGGTAGCTTCTATTAGATTACTTTTATCTGTTGCTGCTGCTTTTGATTTTGAGGTAGAACAGATGGATGTGAAGATAGCACTTCTTCATGTGGATCTGGAAGAAGATATCTACATGAAGCAACCTAAAGGCTTTGCAGTGAAGGGTAAGAAAGAACTGGTATGTAAGTTAAGGAAGTCTTTGTATGGGTTAAAACAGTCACCAAGGATGTGGTATCAGAAATTTGATACATTTATATGGGGAATTGGCTTCACTAAAAGCAAAGTAGATCATTGTGTTTATTTTAAATTAATTGGTGACCGTGTTATTTATCTAGTCTTGTATGTGGATGATATGTTGTCAGTTGGAAATGACAAAGAAATTATCCAAGATTTGAAGACCCATTTGTCCTCCAAATTTGACATGAAAGTTCTTGGTGCTGCAAACTATATTTTGGGCATGGAAATTAAAAGAGATTAGACAAAGAGGAAGCTCTGGTTAAACCAGAGGAAGTATGTCGAGACAATATTGCAGAGGCTTAATATGCAGGATAGTAAACCGGTGAAGGTTTCTATTCCTGTAGGTGTAAAGTTATCTGTTGAACAGTGTCCCAATACACAAGAAGAGGAAGAGGAAATGTCCCATATTCCATATGCAAGTGTAGTCAGTAGCTTGATGTATGCGATGGTATATACTGTACTAGCCATTGCACATGTAATGGGACTATTGAGTAGGGTTATGTCAAAACCAGGGAAGGAGCACTGGATAGCAGTGAAGCGGGTTTTCAGGTATTTGCGTGGAACTAATGATTTTGGTTTGTGCTACCAAGGAAGACTAGGATTGGATAGAGTGTTGTATATTCGTGGCTTTGTTGATGCAGACTGGGCTGGAGATCTGGATCAGAGAAGATATACAAGTGGGTATGTGTTTAACCTATTTGGAGGTGTAGTCAGTTGGATGAGTAAGAAACAATCTGTAGTGGCACTATCAACTATAGAGGCAGAATACATGGCAGCCACTCATGCAAGCAAGGAATTAGTTTGGTTGCAGAGATTGTGTTCAAGTATGGGGTTAGTACAGGGAGCTATAAGGCTAGACTGTGACAGCTAAAGTGCAATTTTCTTGGCAAAGAACCCTACATATCATTCAAAGACAAAGCACATTGATGTTCAGTATCACTTTGTGAGGCATATTATAGAAGACAAAAAGTTGTTGCTGGTAAAGGTGGACACTTTGAAGAATACTAAAGATGCATTGAAAAAATCTTTGAGCTCTGAGAAGTTCTCTTGGTGTAGAGAAATAATGGGCATTACAGGGCTGGACAAATGACGAAGCTCTCTTGTGGCCCCCAGTGCAAAGAAAAAAACAAGTGGGAGAATGTTAGGTTATGTTATATTCTTTCCACAACTAGCCCACATAGTTAATCGGGGAGTTAGAAGGGGGGCAGAGCCCCCACTTTGTTGCGTCGATTACATAGTGGGAGGAGTCACAGGGGGTTTTAGGGGTGCAGGTAACCCTATTCTATGGTTTTGGACCCTATATTAGGTTGGGTGGACCTACCTGTGGTTTTGTGCATGATTTTCGCACATGGTTTTGGATGCGATGGTTTTCGGTCCATGGTTTTGGACGCGATGGTTTTCGGTCCATGGTATTGGATGCTTCGGCATGTATAAATATGTATTGTAATGTTTAAAGGAACATAATGAAAAATCAATGGTGGTCCCGGTTTTGGGATCCAAGGGAAAATCTTTCTGTATATGTGTTTTATGTGTTATGCTCTCGCATTGTTTATTTTCTATGTTTTAGAAGACGTATGCAGGTAATTTTTGTACAGGGTTAAAACCTACAAAGAGATCTCAACTTCACTCATTTATCCTACAACAAAATGGTTAAATAGAACATAATATGTAATCATTGTCAAAAGAATTCACTAGAAATCAAATTGGACAATTAGATAGATGAATTAAACACAATATAAAATGCAGAATCAAAATGCTAATTGTAAACAATAAAACCTTACAACTCTAGGGGGGCCTCCTGCAAGATGTAGGCAAAAACAAGACTCTTCAAAGGACTATATATGCATAGAAGCAACACACAGCAAGGACATAAAATAAAGCAGAGTTTTATAGCTTGTAAAATTAATTTTTTCAAACAATATGCAAGATTATCTTTGTCATGCCAAGAGGTAGATTTATAATCTCCATCAAATATCTATTTAGCGATTTATGAGCCTATCCTAATCGACATAGACTAAAAATATCATAGAAAGATAAGATCTCGTGATTTCCTCATGATTTGCTATCGAAGAAGCAAATCATGAGGCTAAATATATGCTTCAATTAATTTCCTTGCTCGCCTAGTTCACCTCTGGCACCTTCTTCATCGATTGACTTCTGCGTTGACTGGGCCTATGTGGTGTTCTCATCATCGATCCAAACCATGAAGATAGGAAAACATTTTTGTGCCAAATATTAGCCACCTTCTCATATGTCTTGTTCCTTGGCTGCAGTTTTAGAACCTATCAAACCTTTGACTTTGTTAGAGAATTAGTCATTAGCTTTAGAATTGGTGCAATTTAGTAGCTCATACAAATATTAAGTTATATAATAAATAACAATGAAACATATGAAATAAAAGATGTTAAGTACCTGTTATTTCCAAGAACCTTGTAGACTGATGCTCAATTAATGTTACTAGAGTAAAAAATAAGGAGGACGGAGTGTAAGACGGTGGTAAAAAAGAGACAATTTTGCGCTTCAACACCTTGCCTAGGCTCAACATAAAACCAAAAATAAATGAATAAATATATAGTTCGTAGAAATAAAAGAAAAACATGTTTAAAGGAGACAATCTTCTTTAATTCTTCCATCCAAACTTAAAATTTATCTAAGCCTAGATTAAATTTATCTTAGTAAAAGAAAACATCTCACAAATGAACAAAACCTTTTTACTTAGCTTATTAAAAGAAAAATTCACACAAATAAACAAATCTTTTAAAAAGAAAACCATTTTCAAAAGAATACTATTATAATAAAGTACTACTTCTAATTACCATTTATCAATTCAACTTAAATTATGTCAGAATCAATTATGATCCTTTTCTATCCATTATGTATTTACCTTAGTATTATGTATTTTTTATTTGAGGGAAAAAAAAATTCATACCCAATTTTTAATATTGTGTATTTTATATTTGAGATGAAAAATTAAAATTTTCATACCGAATTTTCAAAAACTTATTAGAGCACATTGATTTCACACAAGGTATAGGATTCATACTCAATGTCATTGCAAAAGCCTTAAATAAAAACTAAAAAACATTTGTGTAGCACTCTCACCTGACATTGATGTAAACCAAACATATTCCTAATTTAACAATGCCAAACTCTAACTAAACCAAATTAATTAAAATAATAAAAAAAAAAACTTAGTCAAAATTAAAAATCTAAATCTGATGGGGATAGGTTAGGTTTCCTCAGTTGCCCATAGCCTAGGATACTCTAGCACAAACACCCAAAACTCTATTTTAAACCAATTCTGGAAATTCAAAAATTAATTAAGCATACACAATCAAAAGAGAGTCTAGATTTAGCTTTACAAGTACCATGTGAGAGAGTCTCTCCCCTTCTAATCCTTTTTCTGACCTCACCCAAATTGCATGGGGTTCACTTATCAAATAACATAATAGGGAGGCCAAAACAAACTCTTATAAACTCATACGTAGCCCTAAAAACTCCTTGTTATAGGCATTGCAAAAAAAAATTGCAACGCTGAAAAAATCTTGTAGGCATTGCAAAATATTTTTGTAGTGCCCCCAAACTCTGCCTTTTCATATTCTGGGAAACCGATACTACTCAATTTGGTTCCTAATCACTTCTACATAGGTTTTAATGGGTCCTTGGAATAAGGGACACGTTCATACACCTTTCTTTACCTATATTACACTCTCACGCAAACTAACCAGAGAAAAAAAATACGAAATAGTCCTGACAACATTCAAAACAGGGTCCTCTAGTTTTCTGTTGCAATAACACATTAATTACCAGCAGAAACATGCAACCACTATTCCAGGAACAAACACATATGCTTCTACGCACTTTACAATAGGAATCCCATAAAGGTAAATGGGCAATCTCACCATACACTCCATCAATAAAAACAAAGAAAGAGGCATTAACACAGGGTACTATGTTTCTACTCTAACAACACTTAGTCGTTGTAAATCTCATACAACCACTACGTTATAACATAAAAGGCATTCCCCCATGGGTTTGGACATAAATACAACACAATACCCAAGGTTACACGACAAATGTACACAACAGTTAAAGTTACAGGGTATAATATCAATCAATTCCATGAATTATAGGGTCTCAAAACTGTATACCAGAAACACATAGCATATATAATGAGTATGTGGTGCTACCATGTACCAGAAACAACTACACACATTGATATTTAGACCAGTAGAATATCATAAACACGTCAACAACAACTAGATCCACAATATGAAGTTACAACTTCATATGCACAGGAATAAAATGTCCAGCCCCCAGATTGGACTTCAACCAAAGCATCACTTTGACATAAAGGCATACAACCATGACACATTCAAATGCTTACTATAAATTGACTCAATAAGTGCAACCCTCAACAAATCAAGTTAACATTATACAAATAGAGAAATAAACATGTCCAAAGTCATTAAACAAATTGTTCACTAATAAAATCCAGAAATACATTAAACTAGCCAAATTTACAATGTGGGCATGTGCAACCCAGGCCTCTCATCCTCTACCTCTTCTCCTATAGTTGGAGCTTCTTCTCTTCTTCCACTGCACTTCTCCTTTGTTTCACACACACTTCTTCTCAAACGTTCATCCTCTCTAAAATTAAAGATACATAGAATAACTAAGAGTCACAAGTGATGATTCGTTTCCCCTTCTCACAAAATATGGGAAACTAAAATTAAATTTACATTAAGAAATATTTCCTCCAACTTATTCTAAAAACAAAACTCACATCCTAATGCAAATATCTATAATTTCTTACAAAACATTTAAAATCTCTCCCAGCATCATCATGTGACCATCCCATCATGTTGGCAAGCTCTGGTCCAATCTTCATCGAACTTTGTGCTCCATCTATGCACCTGCATTAGACTCCCAAGGTACAAAAATTTATGACCTCTTTGTCATATGCATCTGTTCTTCTCGAACAACTTCAAATCATGATTTGCAATGTACCTTTGCAGTATCAAGCCTCCACCTTACTACACGATACCTCACAAAACTTTCTCCTGAGTTTGGGCTTTTGGCATATTCTTGGTTCGCTTCTTTGGAACCCTGCGAGCACTCATTTCTCTAGGTTGCTGCAAATCTATTCACCTTCCTCCACTGTCACCTACACAGTGAAACTAAACTCTTACCAGATCCTTAACTCAAATTCTACCTTCTTTTACCGCTTCTGCTGCGAACTTTGAACTTTACTTGTGGTTGAATTGTTCAAACTTGTCAATATATTGCTCAAAACTTCCTCAGCATCATAGGTTGTCTCTTCATGCAACCCACTATACCTTGTTTCTCTCCTTTTGTTAATTTCATCCTCTAACTCAATCCTTGGCTGAAATTTACTGTCTCCAAGCTACTCATCAAATATTCATATACTTCATCCACTATAACAACATCTTCATTATCATCCACACACATGTGTTCATCACCCGTAGGTTGTTCTTCCATGGATGCAACTCAAATCCCTTGATCATTCCTCCAACTGAAAATTTGAGCTATGTCTCAACTTCACCTACAACAAATTCCATTTTACTCTCTTCGAGAGACATTATTTGTAACCTTGGTATTCCTCATCTTTATGTAGCAGTCCTATCATAATATCTAGTTGTAATTTGACTTCAGCTACTTCTCCACCAAGTTTTTCCTGACTTAATCCACTTTTTATTCTCTCTAAACCTTTACTATGACTCTTAGTATTCACAAATTTCCTTCTTCCATGAGCTTCTTCTTCCTCAATGTGAACTAGACACAAGCCATTGCAACAAGCTAACTCCATCTTCCTGTTTGTAAATGCCATACCAAGCGCTTACAATCCTAGTCTTCTCATGATATTTTGTTTATTCCTTCCTCTAGAATCTCCATCTGAGCACTCTCTACTCTTCTGGATTCTGCATGCAATTGGCTCACCTTCTTCCTCTAAGAACTTTGTTGTTCTTCCTCACTTTCTACCACAAGGTTCATTGCCATCATCCTCAACTGCAAACATTCATCGTTGCTACCTGTAATCATCAATTAATCCACAATTAGCTGAAAACAAAAGACCATTACCCCCTTGTTCAATATTCACACTAGCATTGCTACATAATTCTCCTTACTGTTGTTATCCCTTTGCTATTGTAGGTCTCCCTGTTCAACACCATTGTTTTTGCTCATAACTCTGGTCATCTTGATTTTCTTATAAAAAATATTCCACATGATTGAGTTCTGCCCTAACTCAACCATCTCCTTCTCACTTCACTGCTTTGGCACTTTTTCTTCTTTTTCTTGTGACTTTCCTCTGAACCCCTGTTATGACCAATAACATTTATCTTCATCTCTTCCTCTTGTTAACTCTCCTTGTCTACTAGTGAGTTGCAACAAACCCTTCTTTTCTCTATAAAAATTCTACTACTTGTCACCCATACAAAGTCATCCTCTTGGTTTCTTCTCTTCTCTAAGTTATTTATAGTAGAATCTCTTCTTGAACATGCTTTTTCCCCAACTATCAAATTTGTTGGTTGTTGAATTTTTAACTGCTCACTCTTCTTAGTTTTTTTGTTAGGTTTCATAACAGTTTCTTCATCCAAGTGCTTTTATTGCTCCTCCTCCTTTGACATAGCTTACTTTCTATGGCAACTTATACCAATTAAGTCCTACAAACACAATTCTTTTAATGACCAAAACATCACATTCAATTTTATAAGATCTATAACAACATCTCATCTTCCACTACTTGTTAAAACAATTTGTCTCAACCCAATGCACTTATTCTTTCTCAACAACATATCAACTCTTCACTTCCCTACAATCAACTCTCTTACTATTGTAAGTTTATTTTTCCCTCAACCCCTTTTCATTGTCAATTTGCCTTCAAACATGCAAGCATATCCACTATTCAATATTTGTTATTTTGACTGCATCACCAAAGAGAAATTGGTTCTACTTCACGGTAGATACTCCCTGTTATGTCAGCACAACACCTCACACTCGGAAAATCTCAATTTAATAGAGACTTACCTCAAGTTGTTATAAACTTTGCTTCCTCCAATAGATTCATGTATCTTTCTCCAAGAGTTGTAAAAATGGAAGATTTATGTGCCTCTGACATTCTCTTAAAACATGGCTGAGCTCTGATACCACTTGATGAAGAAAGGTTGGGTTTCCCTAGCTTCCCATAACCCAGGATAATCCAAACACCCATAGCTCTTCTTTAAGCCAATTCTAGAAATTCAGAAATTAGTTAAACATACACAGTTAAAAGAGAGTATGGATTTAACTTCACAGGTTCCATGAAAGATAATCTCTCCCCTTCTAATCCCTTTTTTGACCTCACCCATCTTACATGGGGTTCACTTATCAAATGACACAATAGGCAGGTTGAAAAAGCCTCTCAAAACCGCATACACAACCTTGAAAACTCCTTGTTGTAGGCGTTGCAAAATATTTTTGCTGTGCTGAAAAAATATTGTAGGCACTACAAAATATTTTCATAGCGGCCCAAAACTCTGTCTTTTCATATTAGAGGAAGCCAAAACTGCTCAGTTTGTTTCCTAATCATTTCTACAAGGGTTTGAATGGGTACTTGACACAAGGGATGAGTTCATACACCTTTCTTTGCCCAAATTACACTCTCAATAAAACTAACCAGACATAGCAAATATGAAATGGTCTTAACAACATTGAAAATAGGTTCCTCTAGATTTTTGTTGCAACAACACATTAATTACCAACAGAAACATGCATCAACTATTCCAAGCACAAACAAACATACTTCTATGAACTTTACAATAGGAATCCCACAAAGGTAAATGGGAAATCTCACCATTCACTCCACCAATCGAAATAATCAAAGAGGCATTAACACAAGGTATTATGTTTCTACTCTAACAACACTTAGTCGATGTAAATATCATACAACCACTACAACAAAACATAAAGGGAATTTCCCTGCGGGTTTGAACACAACTACAACACAATACTCAAGGTTGCATGACTAAGACACACAAAAGTTAAAGTCATAGGGTATAATATCAATCGACTCCATGGATTACGGAATCTCAAAACTATATACCGACAACACATATCATCTACAGCATGTACGTGGTGTTACCATGTACCAACAATAATAACACACATTGATATTTAGACCAACATCATATCCCAAACACGTCAACAATAACTACAACCACAATATGAAGTTACAAATTCATATTCACAAGGATAGAATGTCCAACCCCCAGATTGCACTTAAAGCAAAGCATTGCTTTGACGGAAAGGAATACAGCCATGAAAATTCAAATTCTTATTGTAAATTGACTCAACAAATGCATCCTTCAACAAATAAAGTTAACATTATACAAACAGACAAATAAACATGTACAAAGGTATTAAGCAAGTTTTTCATTAATCAAATCCAGACATACATTAAACTTGCCAAATTTACAATGTGGGCATGTGTAGCCCAGGCCTCTGTTCCTTTGCCTCTTCTCCTAGCACTAGATATTCTCCTCTCTTCTTACACTACACTTCTCCTCTATTGAACACACACTTCTTCTTAAACACTCATCCTCTCTAAAAACAAAGCTACGTGGGATAACCAAGAGAAACGAAATATCATTTGTTTCCCTTTTTAATAAAATATGGGACACTGGAATTACGTTTACATTAGGACATATTCCCTCCAACTTATTCTAAAAATAAAACTCACATCCTAATGCAAATATCTATAATTCTTAGAGAACATTTAAAATCTCTCCTATCATCATCATATTACCATCCCATCATGTTCGCAATCTATGCTCCAATCTTCATCAAACTTTGCACTCCATATATGCACCTGCATCAAACTACCAAGGTACAAAAATATATGACCTCCTGGTCACATGAATCTGGTCTTCTCTAACAACTTCAACTTGAGATTTGCAACAGGCCTCTATAGTAACAATCCTCCACCTTGCTACACAATACCTCACCAAAATTTCTCCTGAGTTTTGGATTTTGGCATCTTTTTGGTTCTCTTCTCTGGAACCCTGCGAGCGCTCCTTGCTCTAGGCTGCTACAAATCTACTCATCTTCCTCCATTGTCACCTTCACAATGAAAAAATTACCTTACCAGATCCTTAACTCAACTTGCACCTTCTTTTACGGCTTCTACTGCGAACATTGAACTTTACTTGTTGCCAAACTTTTCAAACTTGCCAATACATTGATCAAAACTTCCTCATCATCATAGGTTACCTCTTCATGCAACCAGCTATACCTTCTTGCTTTCTTTTTGTCAATTTCATTCTCTAACTCAGTGCTTGGATGAAATTTATTGTCTCTAGGCTACTCATCAAATATTCATTTGCTTCATCCACTATAATGTCATTTTCATTTTCATCCACACATGTGTTCATCACCCTTAGGTTGCTCTTCCATGACTGCAACTCAACTCCCCCGATATTTCCTCAAACTAAGCATTTGATCTATATCTCATCTTCACCTGCAACAAATTCCATTTTTCTCTCTTCCAGAAACTTCATTTGTAATCCTGGTCTTCCTCATCTTTTTGTAGCAGTCCTCTCATCTTCTCTAACTATAATTTGACTTCAGTTACTTCTCCATCAAGTTTGTCCTAACTTGATCCAACATGGATTCTCTATGAGGCATTATTATGACTCTCAGTAGTCACAAATTTCCTTCTTCAATAAGCTTCTTGCTACTCACACTGAATTGCACACAAGCCACTGCAATAAGCTAACTCCAACAACCTATTTTTAAATATCATACCAAGCTCCTCCAAGCCTAGTATTCTCTCAGTATTTCTGCTAACTCCTTCCTCTGGAATCTTCATCTGACCACTCTTTGTTCTTCTGGATTCTGTATGCAATTGACTCACCCTCTTCCTTTGAGAAATTTATTGTTCTTCCTCACTTTCTACCACAATACTCATTTCCATTATCCTCAACTACCAACATTCATCATTGCTACTTGTAATAAACAACTATTCCACAATTAACTGAAAAAAAATACCATTACCCCCTTGTTCAATATTCACACAATTGCTGCTGCAGAATTCTCGTTATTGTTTTCATCTCTCTGTTGTTGTGGGCCTCCCTATTCAACACCATTCTTTTCGGTCATAACTCTGGTCATCTTGAATTTCTTTTAGAAACTATTCCACGTGATTGAGTTCTTCCCTAACTCAACCATCTCCTTCTCACCTCACTACTTTGGCACTTTTTCTTCTTTTTCTTGTGACTTTCCTTTGAACCCCTACTATGACCAATAACAGTCAGCTTCGTCTCTTCTTCTTATGAACTCTCCTTATCTACTAGTGAGTTGCAACAAGCCCTTCCTTCCTCTGTAACAAGTCTTCTACTTTTCACTCATACCAAGTCATCCTCTTGGTATGTTCTCTTCTCTAGGTTCTCTACAATAGACCCTCTTATTGAGCACGCTCGCTCCTCAACTTTCAAAGTTGTTGGTTGTTGCATCTTTAACCTCTCACTCTTCTTAGTTTTGTTGTTGGATTTCGTCATTGTTTCTTCATCCAAGTGATTTTCTTTCTCCTTCTCCTTTGACACAGCTTAATTTCTATGGCAACTGCTACCACTTCAGTCCTACAAACACAATTATTTTAATGACCAAAACATTACATTCAATTTTATAATATCTATAAAAAGATCTCATCTTCCATTGCTTGTTGAACCAATTACTCTCCAACCAATGCACTTATTCTTTCTTAAGGGCATATCATCTCTTCACTTCCCTACAATCTACTCACTTATAGTTGTAAGGTTATTTTTCCTTCAACCTCTTTTCATTGTCAAGCTGCCTTCAAACATGCAAGCATCTCCTCTATCTAATCTCTACTATTATGACTGCATCACCAGAGAGAAATCAGTTCTACTTCAAGGTAGATAATCTCCACTATGTCTGCACAACACCTCACACTCAACAAATCTCAATTCAATGGAGACTTACCTCAAGTTGTTGTAAACTCTACTTCCTCCAAGAGCTTCTTATATCTTTTTCCAAGAGCTGTAAAGTTGAAAGCTTTCTGTGGCTCTAAAATTCTTCAAAAGCATACCTGAGCTCTATTACCAGTTGATGGGGAAAGGTCGGGTTTCCCCAACTACCCATAACCTAGGATACTCCAACACAAACAACAACCGCTCTACTTTAAAACAATTCTGGAAATTCAAAAATTAACTAAATGTATGCAATCAAAAGAGATTCTTGATTTAGCTTCACAAGTTCCATGAGAGAGAGACTCTCCCTTTCTAATCCTTTTTCTGACCTAACCCAACATAAATGGGGTTCAATTATCACATGGCACAGTAGGAAGGTTGAAACAGCCTCTAGAAATGTCATACTTAACCTTGAAAATGCCTTGTTGTAGGCGCTACAAAATATTTTTGCAACGTTGAAAATATATTGTAGGTGCTACAAAATATTTTTGTAGAAACTCTCTCTTTTCGTATTACAGGAAATTGAAACTAATCAATTTGGTTCCTAATCACTTCTACACTAGCTTGAATGGGTCCTTGACACAAGGGACAAGTTCATACACCTTTCTTTGCCCAAATTACACTCTCACTCAAACTAACCAGACATAACATATCTGAAATGGCCTTAACAACATTCAAAATAGGGTCCTCGAATTTTTTGTTGCAACAACATATTATTTACCAACAAAAACACACAGCCACGATTCTAGGCATCAACAAAGATCCTTTTACATACATTACAATAGGAATCCCACAAAGGTAAACGGGCAATCTCACCATACACTCCACCAATAGAAATAGTCAAAGAGGCATTAACACAAGGTACTATGTTTCTACTCTAATAGCACTTAGTCATTGTAATTCTCATACAACCACTAAGTCAAAAAATAAAGGGAATTCTCCACCAGTTTGGACATAACTACAACACAATACCCAAGGTTTCATGACTAATGCACATGACAATTAAAGTCAGAGGGTATAATATCAATCGATTCCATGAATTACAACGTCTCAAAATTATATACCAGCAACACATAGCATCTACAATGCATATGTGGTGCTACCATGTACCAACAACAATAACACACATCGATATTCAAACCAGCAATGTATCCTAAACACATCAACAACAACTGCAACCACAATATGAAGTTACAACTTCATATGTACATGGATAACATGTCCATCCCAAAGATTGAACTTAAACCAAAGAATCTCTTTGACATAAAGGCACACAACCATGAAACATTTAGATTCTTACTGTAAATTGATGCAACAAGTGCAACCCTCAATAAATCAAGTTAACGTTATACAAACATAGAAATAAACATTTATAGAGGCATTAAACAATTTTTTCATTAATCAAATCCAAACATACATTAAACTGGCCAAATTTACAACGTGGGCATGTGCAGCCTCGGCCTCTCATCCTTTGCATCTTCTCCTAGAGTAGGAGCTTCTCCTCTCTTCTTCCACTGCACTTCTCCTCTGTTTCATACACACTTCTTCTCAAACACTCATCCTCTCTAAAAAGAATGCTACATGGGATAACCAAGCATCACAAATGATGATATGTTTCCCCTCATCATAAAATATGGGAAAATGGAATTACATTTAAATTAGAAAATATTTTCTCTAACTTATTTTAAAAACAGAACTCACATCCTAATGAAAATATCTATAATTTCTTATAAAAAAAATAAAATATCTCCCAACACCATCATGTGACCATCCCATCATGTGTTGATCTAAAGATGATGTGAGGTTGTTATTGATGTCAACCCAAGCAGAACCAGGGGCTACCCTGATCTTGCAAGGGAATTTTGTCTATACAACTTACTCTATTTTGAGTCAAATATCTTCTAGATGTATTCTACTCATCGAGATGTTTCCGTTGATATATGGAATGCCAAGTAATTCTTCACGGTTTGAGAGATATTCATGTTTGAAGTTAGTAACCCCGGTTAGTGGGCTAAAACCATATGGGGTTGTGGCATGGCACTCATAATTGGTTTTGGTCATTGAATAGTCAATAATTAATAATTTTTTAAGCTCCTAAAATCCCTCCAACATTCTCTATATAAGCCCCTCTCAACTCTATAAAAAGAAATCTCATATATCCTCCAAACGTAGTGACCATGGAATTTTCGCTATAGCTTTATTTCTGTGAAGTCTTAGATTCTGAAATTAAAACCCATTTGATTTGAAATCCTAATGAACATCATCACCAAATTGTAGATCTTGGTTCGCTATATGTTCGGCGATATGATCTGTGGAAGTTAGGGTTTTTGCAGGCTGCCGAATTTCATTTAAAAGAAGTGACCTTGGGAAAATCGTCATAACTCTCTCTCAGAGAAGAGGATTGGAATTCTGTAAAAAGTGGCGAATAGTGCACAAAAATTATTTTTATTGGTATCAATTTCAGAGACAGAGGAGGAAACAGTGACATGTGGTACATCATAAAAGTTTGCTCTACTAAACTAGTCCATAATTAGGTCATTGTGAGAGATTGGGCATAACTTTGCCTTGAAGAGTCCAAATCGAGTCAGACCTATGGCATTGGAAAGAAGACTTAGAGGGCTTTTATAAGACTAAAGATCACATGTCAGGGATCTGAAATCGTAGAGATACATCAGAGAAAATATCTTGCTCCTAGAAGGCAAGAAAAACTAGATCAAGTGTTGTCGAGGGGTGCAAAGGACCAGACTTTCTAGGGCAGCAAAGAGCAAGGTGTAGCAAAATGATGCAGTAGAGGTAAGATACAGGCAAGTATCTTCTGTATATGCATGTTCATCTCTTAATTGCATTATTTTATTTGTATTCTAATTTGTTGTTTTTTTTTAGCACTGACACATGTTCTGCAGGATGAGGTAAGTTTTGCTATTATCATGTCATGGGTATTTCTTTGAAGACATTTTGCAGGTATTATCTATTCATCAAGAGAAGACTCAATGGATAATATAATGTTCTGAAGAGTTAGAAAGGGTAGAATGAAAATAATATCAATCAAGGTGTAGAACAACAACAAAAATTTCACCACATGAAGTCTTCAAGTGGGAAGCACTGCATACAATTATTGTAAAAGTATCATTGTGCAGAGTCATTGTAAAAGAATCATTGTAAAAGTTGTACAAGTGTCTATCTACCAAGAGTTGAAGAGGCAGTGTCGGGAGGTCTAGGATCATCATTAGGTGGTTGTGTCATAGTTGGGGTTATGGTCTAGTGTATCTTCTTCTTCTACATCATTCTATATCATTGTAAAGTGCACCATTTTCCATTGGTACAGGAATCCATTCTTATTTTATTCTTCTATAGGGTGATAGGGTGGTGCTAGGCTGGTGCATCAAGTCACCAATAGGTTCAAGCCAATGAAAACTTTAGGGTGGTAGGGTGGTGCAAGGGTGAGTTGTATCTCATTGGGTGTTGGGGCATCCATTCAGTTGACTACTGAAGAATCTCGGGCGTTGGAGCGTCCATCTAGTGGGAGATGGAGAAGAATGCTTTTATAGAATTCTAGGAAGTTGTGTCTAAAGATTAAAGAATTTATTAGAAAATTGTTCGGTGGTTTTTGACCCGAAGGGGGTTTTCCACCTAAAATATTTGTGCCTCCTCGGTTCTTTTATTTATTGTTATTACTGCATAAACATTAATAATAATTGAAGATTAACTAATACTCTATAAATATTTAAAAGTGATAATTGCTAAGGAATACTAATTCACCCCACTCTCAATATTTTCCAACAATCGGTTTCAGAGGTTGGTTCCTTCAGTAATAGCTTAACTCCTGGAAGTCAGTTTTCAAAGCATAGAGATGGGAAAGTCAAAGAAGCTAGTTACAAGGATTTCAAAGGAAGGTACAAGTACAACAAAGTCTCAAGAAAGTGAGTATTGTGTACCAACCCCTAATCTTGATGCAAATAATTACTGGATATGGGAATATAGGATGGAAGTATCTTTGCAGGCACATGGAGTATGGGAATCAATTGTTTCTGGAGACACATCTACTAACGAAGCTAAAAGGTACAATTCAATGGCCATGAATGTAATTTTGGATGTTTTGCCAAATTCTGTGAAAACAAAAGTTGGTCAATGTTCAACAGCTAAAGCTTTTTGGGAAAAGCTTCATAATATCTATTCAACAAAGCAATCAGGTCAAGATGTTATTGAAAACTTGGATCCTTCTAAGTATGATGAAGAAGGGTTGACCATAGAAGAATTTTCTAAGGAGGCAATCAAGCTTATAAAAGATCTCAAGGCTAAGAAGATTCATACTCTTGAAGAACAAGTTCAAGGTCTCAAAATTGAAGATGAAGAACACAAATGTATTGAAGAGTCACTTCAAAAGAAGTTGGAAGAAATCAATAATACAACGACATGAGACCTCAAGAGAGACTTCCAACAGAAGCAACAAGAACTCCACACATCATTTTCAGAGATTAGTAGGATCACACAACAGATGCAAGGAAGCAGAAATTGAAAGGAAGGAATCTGATCAAAGATACATGTCTGTCATTGACCAAAAGAAAAAGGAATTAGAAACATCTTCAATAGAAATAAGTAGCCTCAAGATTGAAAATGAGAAGCAAAAGGAACAGATACAGGTTCTCAACAGAGAAGTAGAGAAGACCACTCTTCTCAAGCTATAGGTTAAGGAGGCAAAAAAAGAAGGAAGATATTGAAAACATGGTTTCAAGAAGATCTTGCTCAAAAGAAAGAAGAACTTGATGCAACTCATGATTAGATCAACAAACTCAAGGGATCACAAAAAGAATACTTACAAGATAAGACAGATGAAGAAGTGAAAATAAAGGCAATTAAAGATGGTAAAGCTCCAGTTGATGAAAGTACAAGCTCCACAGCTTCGCAGGATGATTCTAAGAAGGAAGTTGATCAAAGTGAAAAGCCAAAGAAGAATGTTGCAACTCCAAAGAACAAGACCAAAGAAATCAAGAACAAAGGACCACAAGAAACTACAACATCGCCTCCAAAGAAGAATGAAAAATCTTCCAGGTATGTTCGTTTATTTAATGGTTATTGCTTTTTATGTGCTAACTATGGACATATGGCTAGGGATTGTGAAGTTTTTGATAGGTGTTAGTGTCAGTCTTTCCAGCCTTCCTCCAGTGATCAAACGTGCTCTTACAAATTGATTTTGAAGTGTCAAGGTCAAATTTTGTCATCTCAGTGAGTCTTCAAGCAAAATTTGGTCACTAGGCATTAGGTCTAGGGTTTGCTCTCACTCTTTTCAAAGTTGCCCAAATGCCAATCTATGTCACTATTCAGCTGAGTCTATCATCATTCATAGGGTTGTCATTATCATCTCAGTGTCTAATGAGTCATTTTACACCTTGTTCATGCTTCAGTTGCGCCTAGGTAAGGTCATTTCCCTCTCCTAGGGTTTTGAAGGCAATTTCTCTTGGACGGTCAAATCATCGGCAAAACTTCTATCCAGATGTTCATACACCTTCCCCTATCCTTCATGTACCTTATCAAACACTTTCGATCACTGAGATCCCCCAAATTCCTCATTTTTGCACAAACCCTAGTTTCTAGCTACAACCTGGCAATTTTCTAGGTTTGGCCTGTGTTTTGCCCTTTTGGACCCCTTCCCCTCACTCGATCTCCGTGATTCCACTTTCCCCTGCTCCCTAACATCCCTCCCTACTTCCAAAAATTTCCCAAAGAATTTAGAAGCCTCTTATCCGCTTCATTTCGCTTCATTTCGACAAAATCCCTTGTTTCACACATCGGGATAGGTTTTACTCACATGATGTTTCTGAGCAATCAAAAATGAATTTGGGAAAACTGAGAGATTTTTTTGTCCACAACAGGCCAAGGAAGAAAAACCTCCTTCACTTTTTGCACAGGTGTCATGGTTTTAAAGAAATGTTAAAAATTATCGCCAGATCCAAGGAGGTTGGCCAAGGCACTAAAATGACGGAAAAGGCCCGATCCACTCCAAATTTTGGCCAAAGCCTCTTTGACTGAGCATGGTACTTGATTGGGGACTCCCAGCCCAAATTTCAAGAAATTTGGAGAAAATTTTGTCAATTGTGAATTTTTTGTGCCAAACACAGGTTTTCTTCACCAACACGTCGCGCGCCGTGCGCGACCCTTTCGATGGGAAACTCCTTTTCAAGAAAACTCAGCATTTTTGGAATTTTCATGCAAAGATACACTTGCTCAGCAATTGCCAAGAAATTTCACCAAGTTTTGGGCCCCCAGAAAGTCAAAAAACAAGCAAAAAATGACTTTCTGCCACCTTTTTGACACACAGGAAGCAGTCTTGGGAGATTGCAATTTTGGAGGGGCAAATGGCCACCAAATTCAGAAATTCCACTTGGTTTGGAAAGTCGACATCCAGAACTGTCCAACAAGCCCACTTTTTCCTCATTTGGACACCTGGAAGTGCCTCAAAAGCAGCTCCAAAGGCGCGCGACGCGTTCAGGATCAGGGCGCGACGTGTTGGGCAATTTTCACAGAAATTCACCTACAGCTCAGCAAAACGTAGTTTTGACTGGATTTGACTTTTTGGAGTAGATTTTGATCTTCCTTGTTGTAAATGATGTAATTTTATGATATTTTGACACTTATTTATCTCTTCTATAATATTCATTCATGAGATAGGCAAAAATTTAATGAATGAATTGGTTTCCTAACTTATAGAGGCAAGTTGTTTTGACTGCCTAGTTTTCAGTGCTCAGTTTAGAATTGGTTGAAACAGCTCCTAGGATAGTGAGATCGACCCCTAGAGGCAAGGAAATATATTAGATTTCCTATATTATGTACTTTCTTGGTCATTTTCAGGGTTGGAATCTTGAGGGAGAAAGCTTCTATTGTATTACTCATTGTATCTCTGCAATTTTGGCAAAGGAAGAAAGACCAGGGTTTTGCAGTCCTTTTTGGGATTCCTGTGGTTACATGTATTGATGGTGTGTTTCTCTTTGTACTTGTAAGTTTTTTATGTGAATCATATTCTTACTTTTCCTTCTGCAAATAGGCAAATGAAGTGTTAAAGTAGAATTCATGATTGTCATGCTCTGCTTTTAAGTTTCCTTAATATTTATGTTTTCATCTGTCTAAAGAGAACTCTTGAAGGTTTCTTGCTCTCTTTAGCTCCTCACCGGTCATTTCTATCCATTCACTTAATTCAAAGGCATCAATACAGTCTCCTACCTTGCCCCAAAGAACCCCCTGCAAAAACTGTGTCCAATCCCCGCACCCAAAATTGCCTTTTCCCGATTTTCCACCAAAACCCTAAAAATCCCAAATCAAACCTTTTTATCAGTTTACTAGCCTAAAATCAATGTTCTTTATTGGTTATCTCTGCCCGTTGAAGATCTTTGCCGAGATAGACCGGAGAGAGCCCTCTCCTGCCCCGTAGGGCTAGCTACGAGGCTAAGTGGTTTGATGTTGCCTTGGAGTTTACCTTTTTCAGCCTGAGGTGAAATTTCAAGCGCTAACAATAGGTACAATCATTATCTGCAAAACCCTAGAAGCAATTTTGCAGGATCACGAGACAGATTCCACGATGATTTTGTCATAAGAGAATACGCGCTAGATGGGCCAAATATTGAATGTTTCAAATTCCATAACTATGGCCATAGCGCTCGTGTTTGCATCTATTGGATGGAATCACCTATGGACAACATTGAATGATTCAAGTGTCATAACTATGGGAACATGTCCCGAGATTGCAGGAATAAGAAGGTCTGGAAAAGGAAACAGGTGCAAGAAGACAAAGAATATAACAAGGTTTCAGTAGTTATGCTTTCAGGATTCGTAAAAGCAAATGGTCATGAGGAATTAGTAGTTGATTCAAATAATGACTCAAGTCAAGATGACCCACTAGGTGACTCACTATTTTGAACAATCTGGCTTGTTGACTCCTTAACGTTGGTACAAGAGGAGTATATGCAACAGTATATGGCACAAGTCTACGGTTGACAGGAAGGTAGTTTGAACAAGATGGTATTTTCATTAAAGGTTCACGGGGAGAAAAAGAGTTGAAGGATTATAGGTTACCAGGAATAAGACAAGATTAGTCTGCAAAGGATATGCACAAGTGGGAGGAATTGATTTGGATGAAACATTTGCACCAGTTGCAGAATGGAAGCCATCCGGATGTTTCTCACCTATGCATGTTCAAGAAAAATAAAAGTCTACCAAATGGATGTTAATTCAACATTCCTGAATGGAGAATTAGAAGAAGAAGTTTACATCGGACAACCTGACGGTTTTCTACTATTAGAAAAGGAAGACTATGTTTGCATGTTAAAGAAGGCTCTGTATGGTCTCAAGCAGGCTCCAATAGCATGGTATTCTCATCTTGACGGATACCTACATCAACAAGGGTTCATGAAAGGTATTGCTGGTAGCAATCTTTACATACAAATAGATAAATATAATTTAATAATTGTTGATGTATATGTGGATGACATAATATTTGGTAGCAATGATGATCGAATAAGTAAGAACTTTGCTACAAAGATTAAAAGTGAGTTTGAGATGTCTTTACTTGGTGAGTTAACATACTTATTAGGGCTTCAAATATCTCGGCAAGAGAAAGGAATATTTATATGTCAAGCCAAGTACATCAAAGAAATGCTCAAGAAATTCAAAATGGAAGATTGCAGATGCATCCTTAATTCGACGATAACAGGTTGCAAATTGAGCATAAATGACTCATCTAAGGATGTGGATCAGAGGTTGTACAGATCTATGATTGGTAGTCTTCTATATGTAACAGTGTCCCGGCTAGATGTTATGCAAGCAGTTGAACAAGTAGCCAGATTCCAAAAAGCACCAAAATAATCACATATTATTGCCGACAAAAGATTTCTTCTATATCTAAAGGGCACAATAGAATATGGCTTGTGGTATCCCAAGGGCAACAATCTCATTATTCAAGCCTTTACAGATGTAGATTGGGTAGGAAGCATTGATGGTCATAAGAGTACTAGTGGAGCAGCATTCTATCTAGGTGGTTGTCACGTATCATGGTTGAGAAAAAAAGCAATCCTCAATCTTGTTATTCACAACAGAAGTATAATATATCGCGACAACAACTTCTTATACTCAATTTCTCTGGATGAAGAAAACTTTTCAATATCTTCAGGTCAAGTTTGATGAGCCTATTCCCATATTTTGCAATAACACCAGTGCCATTAGTATCTCCAAGAATCCTATGATGGATTCCAAAATGAAGCACATTCCCATTAAATATCTTTTCGTTAGAGAGCAGGTCGCCGAAAACAATATCAAGCTTGAAAATTTTGGTACAAAAGAAAATATCGCTGATATCTTCACTAAACCTTTACCTCATGAAGCATTTCAATATCTCCACCAAAAGCTTGTTATTCTCCCATGTTCTCATTAGATTTTCCTTATTCATAAAATAAAGGGGGAATGGAAGTGTGTAAAGTTTTGCAGGGTGGTTGTGTCAAGGGGATTTAACCTTTTCCATTGATGTCAAAGGGGGAGAGAAGGCAGTAGGAAGAGGTGCCCTAATCGCAGGGGGAGTACTTGTCTTGCCATTAAAGCCAAAGGGGGAGATTGTTGATCTAAAGATGATCTGAGGTTGTTATTGATGTCAACCCAAGTAGCACTGGGGGCTACCCTGATCTTGCAAGGGAATTTTGACTTAACAACTTACTCTATTTTAAGTCAAGGATCTTCTATATGGATTCTACTCATCGAGATATTTTCGTTGATATATGACACGCCAAGTAATTCTTTATGATTTGAGAGATATTCATTTTTGAAGTTAGTAACCCCAGTTAGTGGGATAAAACCCTATGGGGTTGTGGCATGGAACTCATAATTGGTTTTGGTCATTAAATAGTCAATAATTGATCATTTTTTCCAACATTCTCTATAGAAGCCCCTCTCAACTCTATAAAAAGAAATCTCAGATATCCTCCAAAAGTCGTGATCATGGAATTTTTGCTATAACTTCATTTTTGAGAAGTCTTAGATTATGAAATTAAAACCTATTTGATTCACAATACTGATGAACGTTGTGACAAAATTTCAGATCTTGGTTTCCGATATTTTCAGAGATATGATCTGTGGAAGTTAGGGTTTTGGCGGGCTACCCAATTTCATCTCAAAGAAGTGACCTTGGGAAAATCGTCATAACTCTCTCTCAAATAAGAGGATTGGAATTATGTAAAAAGTGGTGGATAGTGCATGGATTGTAGCATTCTTTGTATCAATTTCAAAGCTGAAGGAGGAAACATTGACACGTGGTACGTCGTACCAATTTGCTCTACTGAACTAGTCCATAATTAGGTCATTGTGAGAGATTGGGCATAAATTTTCCTTGAAGAGTCCAAATCGGGTCAAACCTATGGCATTGGAAATAAGACTCATAGGGATTCTACAAGAACAAATATCATGTGTTGAGGATCTAAAATCGCAGAGATACATCAGATTAAAGTTCGTGCTCCTAGAAGGCAAGAAAAACTATATCAAGTGTTGTCAAGGGGTGCGAAGGACCAGACTTTGTAGGGCAGCAAAGAGTAAGGTGCAGCAAAATGTTGTAGTAACAATAAGATACATGTAAGTATCTTCTGTATATGCATGTTCATCTCTTAATTGCATTAGTTTCTTTGTATTCTAATTTATTATTTTTGTTTAGCACTAACATATGTTCTGCAAGATGAGGTAAGTTTTGCTATTATCATGTCATGGGTATTTCTTTGAAGACTTTTTCCAAGTATTATATATTTATCAAGAGAAGACTCAATGCATAATCTAATGTTCTGAAGAGTGAGAAAGGGTAGCATGATAAGAACAACAATCAAGGTGTAGAACAATAGCAAGAAGTTCACCACATGAAGTTTTAAAGTGGGAAGCACTGCATACAATCATTGTAAAAGTATCATTGTATAGAGTCATTTTAAAAGCATCATTGTAAAAGTTGTACAAGTGTCTATCTGCCAAGAGTTGAAGAGGCAGTGTTAGGAGGTCTAGGATCATCATTAGGTGGTTGTGTCATAGTTGGGGTTATGGTCTCGTGTATCTTCTTCTTCTACATCATTCTATATCATTGTAACGTGGACAATTTTCCTTGGTACGGGAGTCCATTCTTCTTCATTTTTTTTATAGGGTGGTAGGGTGGTGCTAGGGTGATTTGTAGCTCATTGGGTGTTGGGGCATCCGTTCAGTTGACTACTGAAGGATCTCGAGTGTTGGAGTGTCCATCCAGTGGGAGCTGGAGAAGAATGCTTTTCTAGAATTCTAGGAAGTTGTTGCTTTCATTTTTAGTTGGGGCTAAATATTAAAGAATTTATTAGAAAAGCGTTCGGTGGTTTTGAATCATAGGGGGTTTTCCACCTAAAATATTTGTGCCTCTTGGGTTCTTTTATTTACTGTTATTACTGCATAAACGTTAATAATAATTGAAGATTAACTAATGCTCTGAAAAGATTTAAAAGTGCTAATTGCTAAGGAATACCGATTCACCCCCCCCCCCCGCTTTAGTATTTTCTAACATCATGTTGGCAAGCTCTAGTCCAGTCTTCATCAAACTTTGTGCTCCATCTATGCTCCATCTATGTACTTGTTTCAAAATCTCAGTACTTAGTAATTATATATGGTGCCCACTACCCATTTAGAAGAGACAAACATATGCCTATGGATGTGAATTTTGACAAGAAATATTATTTTTAGCACCCACTGTGCATTTACAAAATACAAACACATGCCTATGCAAGCGAATTTTCACACGATTTATTTTATTTTAAATAGGGATTCGTTTTAATGACCCTCAAGCACCAAGATTTTAATAAAAAGTGAAATGAAGTTTAGCAAAAAAAAAATTATGACATAGCCACTTTCGGGTCCATTACTTCTCTATCTAGGAAATTTAACATGGTGAGGAAATACAACCACCACCATTGGTTGTATGCTAACTAGTTGAACTCCTTAGTGGCCTAAAATGACCGTAACAACATCACTATTTCATTATCTAGCAAATTGAACTCGATGAAGAAATACCACCATTGGATGAACCAATCAAACTCAGAATGGTCCTAAATGACTATAACAACCTTATCATTTCACCATCCACTAAAACTAAACTTGGTTAGAAAATATACCACCATTTCATGTTAGCTAACAAGTCAAAATCCAAGTGTTCTTGAATGACCATACCGGCCTTAGTATTTCAATATATGGGAAATTCAACTTGGTGAGCAAATACCACCACCACCATGTGTGAACAAACCAACCAAACTCACCATAGTAGCTTCACTATTATAGTATCTAGGAATTTAGGAAATTGAACTTTATGATGAAATACCATTATTGAGTAATAAGTCAAACTCTTGAAAACAAGGGTAGTGGCATCTAATTCTACTGCTAGTGGATCAAACATAAGTATTAGAGAGACTTATAAAAAATGTAAAACCTTGTTTTCAAACCTTTCATGTAACTGGTCTTTATTTATTTCCACTTACATTTATGATCGTTATGATTAAAATTTTCTAGCGCAATTGATTTTTAATGCAATGAAACAAAAATAAAAAGGATATATTAATAGAAATTTGAAAGTAATTTGGACATGGATTCATGAAGATACTTGGGAAAATTTGTGCAAGATATGTTGATTAAGAGAGGTGAGAAATTTGTAGCAGAGGCTTCTTAAGAAAAACAAAGAATAAAAAAGAACTTATAAAAATAAGTTGCACCTTTTTGGGTAAGAGGAAAATGGTTTTCTAGAGCTTACAACTTAAAGGGAGGTCCTTGCAATACTAAATTAATAAAAACACATATTTTTATAGTCATAAACATATATTCATGTTAAGATGCTTAAATATATTTAAAACTCACTTGGATTAAGGGTAGTAATAGTTGTACTCCCATTGTAGTCACAAGTGTCAGGTAACATCCCATTCTTAATGTAGTAGTTGTTGAAGGTGTGGGAAGCACAGACCTACACATTATCAAAGTCAAACTATGCCTCTGAGACCACAAGGATAGTCCATTGCCACCTACAATATGTTGTAATTGAAATTGTTCTTAGCCATACACCAAGTGGTCCATGTGCTTGTCGAAGGAGTTGGTGTAGATGAATTGTTTCCCAAAAAAAAACTCACTTCCTCAACTTCCAAGTTGGTATCATTTCTCATGTTATTACTATATAGCTTTTGCTTCCCAAAACCTACTAAACAAACATAAAAATCCCACTAAAACCCAAAATAAAAGAAACAAAGCAACCCCAACATAAAAACCTATATTGCTAAATTATGAAAACAACCAAATACCTATAGGCAAGTTCTGTAGATAAATGCATAATAAGCTTATAACTATATACTAATCCCATTTTTTTCCATACATACACAACAAGAAAATAAGGTGAATAATATACACACAAATACCTGAGCAAGAGGACAAGCCACAAAGAATTAGAAAAATGAGGCCACTGATAACATTACACTCATTGCCACACTCCAATGATTAATTTACTCCAGACTAGCTTGTTTCATTTCATGGGTTATGGGATATACTCAATGTATATTCACCACAGTTGTTATCGAGAAAAGTGTCCATTCAGATCTAGTCTATCCCACTAAGGTGTGACAGCTACCTTAGAAACAAACAGAGAAAACTACTTTTGTATTCTTCTTTATGAACTATAAACAAAGAGGAATTGGATGAACCAACATGTGTCTTGCGCTAGTCCTTCGATCCAATCTCTCTCCTCTTTTACAGCTTCCAGCTACTTGCTCTCTCACTTGCCCAGCTTCACCAAGTACCTGTAAGATCACAGAAGAAAGAAACTATACAAAGACATGGGTTTATATTCATAAATAACTTAGGATCAGTTTTAAGTTAACCATACAAATGTACAAGCATCAATGAAACACAAGCATGGAGAAGAAACTCAAATAGTTTTATTGATATACAAGAAGATCCAGGAGGAGTTACAACTGATGATTCCTGACCCAGCATCAACCTCCCAGCAAAGAAATCCCTTCTTCAACCCCAACAAAGCATAGATCACCCAATTCTCTGATATGTATCTCAAAACCAACAGCAATTCCTTACAATGTGCAAAATTCCAGCCTCTGGATCTCTGGGATGAGGGATCCATATATAGATGTATGCAAGGAGGATGAGTCAGCTCATGAATTGATTAGTGGCTTCTCTCTGTCAGTTATTGCTTCCACTTGGAGACTGAGAGCCTCTTACTCATCCTTGGTCGAATTCAGTGAGGCAAGTGTCATTGGAGAAGATTCTGGAAGTTTCTATTGTCTCTCCACCTCATGGAATGACTCTGCCACTTGTCATTTCCCGCTCAACGCACCCTGGTAGTGCATTTAGGTGCGTTGCAACGCACCTAGCTAGTGGACTTAGGTGCTATGCGACGCACTTGGCTAGTGGAGTAGCTGAAATGATCCTGATTTGACTAACTCTGAGCAGTTTCTGGTGGAGAACTTATGGGAGAAGCTGTAATTTGTTGACCTTGTTCCTTTAGGAGTTAGAACAACACTTTTAGGGACTTAGGAGCCCTTGGTTTATGGACATTTCATGCTTAGAGCTGTAAGGCACAAAAATGTCTATAACAGTTGCCCCCTAAAGTATGAGGCCGTTTATCGGGTGAAATGCTTTATTAGGAGGATCCGAAGTTCTTTCAATGCTGGGAGGAGACCTATAATAAGATACAATACAATACATTATCTTCATACTGCTTTCATGATCTAGCTGAGGCGAGCATTCCCATGCTTAGCTTTATAAATTTATTTTCATGTACATAGGACAAACAATTGTCTGATGGTAGACTGATGATTTTGATAGAGCCATCATCCTTTTGGTAGGATGATTATCTGTACTGAAATGCTGTACACTTCAATGTCTTTATTTTCCTGAATATATATCGCAGCCTGGATGGATGAAACTAGATCCGGGGTCTTCAGTCTCGTCCAATATTCACTCGAAGTACAAGTCGATCCATGTGAGAAATGTTTTGAAGTCGAACATGGAAAGACATCGCTTGATTACCAGTCAATGATGTAAACTGTTAACAAGCGCGAGAGGAATCACTGATAATGATAATGACCCTCAAGGTACTGCAGTACAATTCACGTGGTGTGAATAAAGGACTTGGCGTCGAACACCACGCAAAATCTTTCGGTCGAAGGTCATTGATGTATACCTGTTGCCGGAAGTGAGAAACTTGCCATTGAGGCATGCAAGCTTCAAAGTATTGAACGGGGTGTTCCTAGATCAACTTCTTGGATAATGAGCTGATGTCGACAAGAAGTGATCCGTCATAGGAGGGCCTTAATGAATCCCACATCAATGACATGGAACGGAGCAAATGATTTTGATGGAGGTGAAAATGATCTGATGATATATGGTTCAGGGTGGCGGTCATGAAAGAATGGAGTATAATGTATGGTAGTGGGCGGGACACAGGTGGCCTTTCTAGATGACTTCTCTTGAACATGTCGGCGACACTTATGTGATGGATTGGTAGCATTAACTCCAAATGCGGATGGTATGGCGAGACCATGGCGATGTGACCGGTGAATGAAACAACCCAACCCAACTCGGGCACGAAGTGGAAGTGTCATGTTCAAGAGCGACTTGCTACCAATAAAGATTCTTTGAGTTTTCTTCCCAATTTTTCCCCAGTCATTGCTGACCAGTACCTCTTTATTTTTGTCAAGCTTGAGGAGGATAACATATGCTTGTTCTATAATTTTCCCTTCGGGCAAACCCATCACTATGTTTTAACGAGTCTAGCGATAGTGAAACTCGTTCTCGTCTAAAGACAAGTTTGTCGCTATTAATATTTTTACGATTCTAACGACAAAGATAACTCGGTCCTTTTCATTTTTAGAGAGTCTGAAAAGGTACATAAAGGTAACTCCAAAATTCCTTTTTCGTCATCTAATCCCTTAAGTCCGAAAAAGTATAAAATAATACAAAAGGGATGAATTTTCGATCGCTTTAACGAGCCGAACAAAACAAGCGCTCGATCTTTTTGTGCAATAATCCCTCAGGTCCAAAAAGATTAAAATCTAGAGGAGGGATAGCACTTCCTGTCGCTTTAACGAGCTGGAAGGCCAAAACTCGGCAATCTTTTCATATTTTACGAGTCAATTGAAAAGAGCTTAAAGAAGACTCATCTTTTGAGGAACGAGTGATAAAATGGGTAGCAGCTGATTCCAGGTAAGGTTTGGAATTTTCCAATCACGGTAGTGTTACAAGGATGGCTAGTGAAATCACTCTTCGTAGCTGTTCCTAAAAATGGGTAAACAATCAAATGGAGGTGAATGATCGGCCAATGGAAAAGTGGAGGTGACGGTGCGAACACGACCAAGGCTTTAATGGCTGAAATGCTTCATTCATGGTGGTTATTTACCGGGGAATAGTTCATTTTTTAACGAGCTTAAACGCGGGTGGAAACATTTGCTCATGTCTTATGTTTATTTTTAAACGAGCTTGAACTATGTGCTAAAACTGCTCGATTAATCTAGTCATATGATAAGAATGTCTCATATAAACGGCAATCTTTCGAGTGTTGCCTCACATCCTTTCTTTATGCAAGTTAGGAAACGACTAATCCAAAAAAAAGATAAATAATTTCTCTTTGCTTGCACTCCAAAAGGTTTGCATGCCCCCAGGTATAAAACAGAGTTTCAAGGTTACCTCTCAATTTGCAGACAAAACACTTGTTCTATCGGGAGAGGCCTACCTCTTACAAGTTACCCAAAGATTGTTCTATTTACGGCGTAAACAAAACACTTCTTCGGCGATGTTGCTTGAAATAAACAAAGGTGAGTGACAATGCCCGCCAACTCACATAACTTTGAAAAGAGAATCTTATTCCAGAATAACCCCTCTTCCACTGATGGACGGGGTACAGACTAGTCATATTCTCCCGCGGAAACCTACCCTATACCCGAAGTTTTCCTGCCGAAGCAGACTAGGACACATGCCCCTTGGGTTTCAGTCATATCCCTCCAAATTACTCGCGCTTATCGGGAGGACGGACTGGGGATTGAGACATTTCTTGTGTGAAAAGACCATTTAGGGATGGTATATGACTATTTGCTATGCCTGATCCAGGAAATGAAAGTTTGTCCACGAGCTTGACCACTCTTCCTTCGTGCGGAAAACACATTACTCTAAAGAGTGAGGAGACGATGGCTCCCATGCAATAAATATAGTCTCGTCCAAGGAGTAGGTTATAATCCAAGGGTCCTTGAACTACCATTACGTTCATGTGAACTGTCTTCCCTCTCAATGTTATGGGCACATCGGGAAGGATCCTTAAAGGTCGACTGGTTCCTTTATCAAAGCCTGTCAGATTTCTCATCTCAGGCAAAAGCGATGGCGAGCCAAGCGCTTTCCAAGCAGTAGAGGAAAGGATACTCACAGAAGCCCCCTCATCTATGATGGTACCAGCCATGACCATTCTATATATTTGAACGATAATTCGGAATGGTATGCTTGCTGGTAAATGGGGTTTGCCTAGTTGATTCCAGTCGAAGGAGACAACTAGGTTTCTTGGAGGTGGGACCGAGTAGACGGCCGGGTATGGCTCTAACGAACTTCCTTCCTGCGGTAAAGGAATGGGTAGATTGCCCCCATGTTCGTCGGAGTCTGTGTTGATGAAGAGAATTTGGACGGTGTCATCCTTGTTCTCTTCAGTGACTGTATCATCCGAAGATAAAACCTCTGAAGGCAAGACCGGGTCAACTACCACCTTGACCTTTTGACTTTCGTCTGGTATGGATTCAGTTGGTTTATCTTCAATGATAGGCGCTTCAGCCGACCACCTGAGCGGGCCAGCTGGATTCTCAACTAGTGATGGACTCGGCAAGAGTTTTTTATATCCAGGAGGAAGTCGTAACGGTGAAACCGGACGATCATCCAAAACTCTTTTAGCTTCATCTAAGAAGGGACAATGGTGGAGGGCATGATTTCCTTCGCACAGTTTACAAAGAAATCTAGATTTCCCTTTTTGTCCTGGGGCTTCACTTTCACTAGCTGACGGTGTGCTTTCAACATGATCACCAGAGTTTGATGACACCGGATTGTGCAAACGAGGAGACTAGTCCCTTAGTATCTGGGGGATGCAAGGACAATCTCTGTGAAAGTGGTCTCCTTTGCAAATGACACATGGCGATTTAGGCCTGGTCGGTGCAGTGTGTGGATTTTCGTTAGACGACACTCGTTTCCCCCATTCGCCTTTGGCTCCTTCTTCTTTTTCTCTTTCTTCTTCTTTTCTTTATTCTCCTTAGGAACTTGGCTTTTAGCTTTACCAGTTCCATCAAGCGAAGAGGAAGGAGGAGAGGAAGAATTAGAGGAAGTAGAAGGCTGGTGGGCAACTCTGGACTCGTCTAATTGTTGATTCGATTGTTCAGGAATGGTGGTGTTCTAAACGACATTGGTTGAGAAGAGCCATACTGGCAAGCCAATTGTCAGTCCTGGAAGTGACAATGTGGCCATATGGGGCGCACCAACATCTCCCCAAGAGGAGAAGGGACTAGGATTTCCACCAAGGGGAATTCCTTGGTTGGTAGGCTCCATTTTCTCAACCCAAGATCAATGTAGGAAAAGGGTATGAATATTCCGTTTAAAATAAATTTTAACACGCTTTGACACAACTTGTTTTTTCAGTTTTTAAGAGTTGAGAAAAAACAAAAGATGACTCTAGTCTTCTTCGATTTTTAATGAGCCTGAAGTGACAAGTGCTCAGATGGACCTTTTCCGTTAAGGAGTATGAAAAGGAACGAAAGGGACTGCTCTGGAGGTCTAGGTAGAGGGAGTACCAAACCAATCGCAAAACTGCAGAATACCTTTTACGGTATGGCAGTCAATCTTCCCGAATGTTGTGTTCGGTGCATTGTGATCAGTAGGGCGGCCGACACGGCTTCCAATGGATAAAAGGATTTAAGCCTATAGGGGTCTCCCAATATATACTCGACGGTACGTGGGAGCACAAGTCCGTACTGGCACTTATCATCTCAAAGTGGAGGAATCACCCAACCATCAGTGAGGACAACAGTTACCAAGCTTTACGACGCCGGAATACGTCTCTAGCCTAGACCTCTAAATGTTGTGCGTTAAGTTCCAAAGCATTGTTAAGTTCATTGGATTTATTTTAAGTTGATCTTTCTTATGAAGTTTGCCTTTTTGGATCACCACGAGATGTAGATGTAATTCCTAAAATGCAATCTAAAGATGATAAACAAATTTTTTATCTCTTTTCAGCAATGAAAATCCTAGCTACTAGGGGAAAAGAAAGACACAATCTTTTCGCAAAGAGCAAAGAGCACACTGTAAATGCACTTTCCTAAATCAAGCCAAACAGACTGCCAATATGCAAATGCACATGCATGTGTTTTGCTTTTCACTTTCTTAATATTGATGCCTAAAAAGAAAGTTGTTGTACAAATCTGAATTTGCTTTCAAGTGACAAACACAAACAAGCTTCTTTTCGAAATCAAAAGGTAGAGACGATTACGACACTTTATGATTTTGAAATAAATACTCGTTTCGACACTAGAAAGTCACAAATTCAAACCAAAAGACAAAAGTAAAAGCATAATCGACTATCAACATCAAATAAACTTTCTCCTATGATCAAAATCGACACTTGCGACAGATCTAAATCAAAGGATGACAGCACGACTATTCTACTTTTGCAATGGAAAACTGTAAACGACGCAACAAACACATAAAAACATCTACAGTTTCTTTTGTACAACTGAGGCAGAATATCAGTAAGGAAAAGGGGTTTGAAACAGTGAAATACTGATTAGAGGCTGCAAAAATCAGAGACAAAACTGGAAAAATGAAGCAAAGAACCTCAGCTGCACAAGGCTAGGCTGATCATCGCACCTGTTACATAGAGAAACTGCATTGCAGCGCAGGTAGCCCTCTCGGGAAGTGCGTTGAAATGCAGAACCTCTTCACAGAGCCTGCGCTGGGGCAGAAACGAGAATTCTATCCGGGTTCTGGGTCACGGTTTGCAGTTTAATCTATGGTTTTTGGCCGAGTAAAAGCAATCAGTAATGCACAATCAGAGGTAGATCTAAGGATGGTTCTAAGAGCTATCACAAGGGTAATCAGTTAGTTTATGAATCAGCTGTTCAAATCATAAACAAATCCAGTGAATGGATTGAAGCAATAGATGTCTACTTTGCATTTGTTAATGGAAAATGCAGTTCGATTGCTGCTTCTAAGCTTATGAAATAAACAATAAGAGAAACACAAACAAACTAACTAGACACGATCCCCAGTGGAGTCGCCATTTTTTTATCGGGAAAAGTGTCCATTCAGATCTACTCTATCCCACTAAGGTGTGACAGCTACCTTAGAAACAAACAGAGAAAACTACTTTTGTATTCTTCTTTATGAACTATAAACAAAGAGGAATTGGATGAACCAACCTGTGTCTTGCGCTAGTCCTTCGATCCAATCTCTCTCCTCTTTTACAGCTTCCAGCTACTTGCTCTCTCACTTGCCCAGCTTCACCAAGTGCCTGTAAGATCACAGAAGAAAGAAACTATACAAAGACATGGGTTTATATTCATAAATAACTTAGGATCAGATTTAAGTTAACCATACAAATGTACAAGCATCAATGAAACACAAGCATGGAGAAGAAACTCAAATAGTTTTATTGATATACAAGAAGATCTAGGAGGAGTTACAACCAATGATTCCTGACCCAGCATCAACCTCCCAGCAAAGAAATCCCTTCTTCAACCCCAACAAAGCATAGATCACCCAATTCTCTGATATGTATCTCAAAACCAATAGCAATTCCTTACAATGTGCAAAATTCCAGCCTCTGGATCTCTGGGATGAGGGATCCATGTATAGATGTATGCAAGGAGGATGAGTCAGCTCATGAATTGATTAGTGGCTTCTCTCTATCAGTTCTTGCTTCCACTTGGAGACTGAGAGCCTCTTACTCATCCTTGGTCGAATTCAGTGAGGCAAGTGTCATTGGAGAAGATTCTGGAAGTTTCCATTGTCTCTCCACCTCGTGGAATGACTCTGCCACTTGTCATTTCCCGCTCAACACACCCTGGTAGTGCATTTAGGTGCGTTGCAACGCACCTAGCTAGTGGACTTAGGTGTTATGCAACGCACTTGGCTAGTGGAGCAGCTGAAATGATCCTGATTTGACTAACTCTGAGCAGTTTCTGGTGGAGAACTTCCGGGAGAAGCTGTAATTTGTTGACCTTGTTCCTTTAGGAGTTAGAAAAACACTTTTAGGGACTTAGGAGCCCTTGGTTTATGGACATTTCATGCTTAGAGCTGTAAGGCACAAAAATGTCTATAACAACAATCCACACACAATATATTGTTGTCACTCTATATTTCTATTTAAATCATGTATATATCATCACCCACCCTTTATACACTTCCACAATAAGAACACTCACCTCATAATGTTTATTCTATGAAGGGATCGTAAGCTACCTAGCACTCAATGCTCCCTTTGCAATAGGGGGTCCTTCACAATTTAATGTACTAAAATATATATTAATAGAAAATTTTGTAATAGAAAACTATGCAAAACTAAGGAACATGCTTCCCTTTTATAAAAGATAAATGAACATTTAGGAATTGTGAATCGGTGACACTAGGACAAGCCCCCAACCCAGATGGAATGTCCCTAGGTGGCAGTGCTTTTCAGAAACTTATGATAGGTACTAATGATGTTTTCCAAAAAAAATCATCAAAACACATCATGAGAAGTGATTATGTAAAATTTTTAAACATATTTTATGGTCAAAATTCCCTATGATGAGAAAAAATCCTATCAAGTTCCTAGAAGAAAATTGTGGAGTAGAATAGAAGAATTGGAAATTCCAAAACAATACGGGGTTTCTATCCATATGTCGTATGAGAAAGTATGGGCCAAAATTTTAACCAAGAAAATACTTTTAGAGTGTTTTGGAAGTGATATTGGGGTCAAGCAAGATGCCCATTATCCCCCGCCTTATTTAGGATATACATTGACAAATTAGAGGAGTGGATAGACAAGTTCCGTGGTGAGGGGGTTCGCTTGACCAATTATCTTATAAATTTGCTTCTTTATGATGATGATCTTATTTTAATGGAAAAAACAACACAATATTTGAAAGAACACTTAAAATCTCTAGAGTCATTTTGTCATGAGTTGGGAATGCAAGTGAACACCAACAAAAGTAAGGTCATGATTTTTACCCAGAAGAGAAACAAGGTTCATAGGGAATTTGTTTTTGAAGACAACCCCTTATAGGTTGTCAATGAATATAAGTACCACGACCTTAATGTCCACAACAAACTCAGTTGGGAAACATGTAGAGAAAAAATGATACAAAGGGGTTGGAGAGCTCAATACTCATTGCAAAATAGATGGATGAGAGCTAAAGTATGGGATTTAGAAGACTAAGAATACTCTTTTTGAGCTTCTAGTGGTTTTAATGTTACTATATGGATGTGAAGTATGGGGTAGCAACACTTCAGTGATAAAGTGAAGATAGATAGAGAGACTACAAACATTTAATCACAAATAGCCTCAAGATTAAATCAACTAATCCATATGAGATTGTCTTGGCAGAAGTGAGGGATTTCCTCATTGAAGCATCAACTATGCTTCGGTTATTAAGTTATCTAAGAAGATTAGATAACATGGAGACGCGTTGGCCAAAAATGGTAGCTAGAAATAAATTAGATAGAAAGAAGAGTGCATGGATGAAACAAAATGTCAAATGGATAAATAAGTGGGGTATTAGTATAAGGGAATGTCCAAATAACAAAGGGGAAATAGAAAAGTATGTGCAAGGAAAATTGAAGAAAGCATGAGGAAATGGTCACTTGGGAGAAAAAAAACATACTATATCAAACATTTCAATCCTACATATAACCATATAATCAAAAAGGATGAACATGGCAATCATGGAGCATGCAAGTTGTATGATATTGCATGTAGTATTTCCCATACAATTGTTGGTAGATGTTGTAGATATTGTTGTTTACCTTTCAAATTTATTTCCATGATTGTGATTGACTTGGTTTTTTTTTTTTTTTTTTTTTAATGAATTATTTTATGTTTCAAAATAAACTATTATTTCCAGTCTCATTAATAATAATTTAAAATGAATATAAAATAACAAGAGCCACATGGTGGCATATCACATCTTATTTGCATACATGAATTGTGTGCATCTAGTTTATTTAGTTGAAATGATATATGTGAACATATCATTATTTGAAAAAAAAAAAATTCATTGAAAATTTATATATTTAAAATTTCGATTATATTTTTTATTTTGAAAGTGTCCATAGCTTTAAAATAATTGATTTTAGATAACAACAAAAGTATATCAAAGCTTATGCAAAAAGTACATTGAAATGTATATAAGGAAAAATTCTTCTAGATATTTTTTTTTAATATTTATTTGAGTAATATTACAAATAATTTGAGAGTAGACTACCAAATACCAATGCCATTACTTGTGAAATGAAATTAAAATAAAAAATAATGGTTCATAAATTTTATAAAATCTAATATTTTATAACTTTAATATTTTTTTTTTCAAAACTTATAAATTTTATGTATTCTATATAAAGATTTCAAATCTAATTAAATTTGAAATTTTTTTACCTTAAAAAAAAAACAATATAAGGAAGTAATAAATATTGGAATCATATATTTAAATAAAAGTTGGGGTCTTATTGTGATTAAATTCATTTTGTCAATCCTCATTGCATGTGAAACATACTTTCTCATTTAAAATTGACACCAAAAAATAAGTACAAACTTATTTCAATTCCGACCTCGACCTATAGGAATACCAATAGTGTTCTCATGTGTGACCAATCCACAAATAGTATAAGGTCCTGAAACCCCGACATTGACCCAAGTCTGACCCCAATCTATTGTGATATGCCACCAACTATATGGATGAGAGGGGATGGATGCTCCCATATTAACTAAATGAAGACTCGTGTAAGCAACTTGTGTATAAATTCTTGTAACTATTAAGTTTGGAGCCTGTGATATGTGCATACAAGTTATTGTGTAGACATTGAACCCTGACTGTCTTGCTTGGAGCCTTGTACCATCAGGCAGTCTAAGACCAAATGCAGCATCACTCCACTTCCTGTTTCGACAACAAACCTCTAAACGTTTTTGCAGGGTCCACTAGTGATTGGGAGTCAGTTTTGTTACCTGCTCCTAATGTTATCAATGAGCCTAGGGTCCGACCTCCTACTAGTTGGAGTCGGCCAGTCTGCTCAACAAATTTTCTTTATTAGGTTGTTGATCGTCGGAATGCTCCAGGTCAACAAATTTTCTTTATTAGGTTGTTGACCATCTGACTGCTTCAAGTCGGGGGTATATGAGGTTGGGTGGACCTCCTATTAGGCTCATGTCCCAATCTTTTACATGTGGCATGATTTCCTCAATTATTCAATACATTGTACATAGATGTAAATTACCCATTGGCATCTGTATTTACAACATTTTTTTGTTGAACTGGGGTGTTCATGTAACTCATGAGCTCACTGGTAATGTTCAAATATTGGAGAAATTCATTTAACAATAACCAGGTTGCAAAGCTTTAAATCCTCTACATCATCCAAATATTTATTATAATCTTGAAAGGATTGACAAAAAAAATTCCATATTGATTCTCAAAAAAGTTAGTCGAGTGATGAAAAGCAAGGGCATCTTATTCCTATTGCTAGTATGGATTCCATGATAGTTTGTTTGTGTTCACTAGGTAACCAGACCCAATTCTATTGCAAATATCGAGTGGGCCACCACATTTCGTCTAAAGGAAATGTCTCCTTGTGAACACCAAATGGCCCTCCTACTGCTACACAGTACATTTTTCTCTATGATTCTTGCAACATACAATAGTTTTTCAAATATGGCCATTTCCTCTATGTGTGGGGATTCCACTACATTTACGAGCTCCTGGACATGAACATCAAGTTGTAATCTAAAATCTTTTGTAATCTGAACACCAAGTTGTAATTAATTTGGAAACCTTCTAAGGAGAAGTTGTTGATATTTGGAAACACTATAGAGCTGAGAAACTTTTCCTGGGGACCTAAACATGGAATTGGAATTCATAACCCCATGTTTTAGGCTGCAACCAAAATGAAATCACAATTATTCGATTGACTATAGAGATGAAATTTCATACAACAAGAAAGAATGGAAGGAATATATAAAATGTGTGTATTGTGTTTCTTTGTATTGTGCTTTTTTAAAAAGAAACACATATACTAAGTTGAAGGACCATCCACTAAGAATGTTACAATGAGGAGAAAACTCAGCCAACTAGTTTCTTCTTGATAGGGGATAATGTGAAGATTGAATGAGAATGTTTTGACGCATAATCGAATTGTTGAGTTTAGCTTTAATTGAAAGAAAATGAAGTTGGCTTCAATTTAAGAAGGAAAAACTCACTGAGAGGGTAGTTGCAACCAAGTAGCTCTTCTTTGAATTTTCATGCATCACCGGGGTGAACAAGGGTCAGAGATGACTCCCATTTTATGTGGGTTCCATTTGGACAGTCGAAAGTCAACTTATGGTGTATAGCTAGACGAGTAAGAGAGGTAGTTACCTGATTTCAAGTTGGGCCCTACTATAGTCAAGAGCAACACTACTTTCACTGAGTGAAACAAAGTCCATGACATCAATTTATTTCAGTAAATGTAAATGAGTTTGGAACGATGTTGTTATTTCCTTTGATCCATTGCAGACACATGATGACGATATCTTGAACAATCGTCAGGACGGCCAGGATGAACCATGCCCCTTATAAACACTTATTAGCCTCCATTGACACTCTCACATTTAGCTCCATTGTTATTATAAATGGATGCTACAGGTAGTTTACAGCCACTATGAGAGCTAACTAGAAATGCTAGCTAGCTTATAACATTGGCTCTGCTAAGTGAATGCTCCACTAAAATCGCAAACAAGGCGAGCACCCTACCATCTAGATGTATTTGGCAGCCCTGTATTGTGGCCTCTTATCGCAAAATGGTCTATCTTTTACCAGCTCTGCGTGCTTTACCTATACAATAACTAACCACATGCCACTAAAATAATAATAATAATAATAATAATTAAACAAGCACTAAAGGTAGTCGATTTCTGGAACAATATGAAACATCATGATATGGGAATATAGTTATGAATTTAAAAATATATCCATTTCAACCGCCATAAAATTAGCAACAAGTGATAAGAAGCTTAAACTGCTGTAAAAATTGAAGTCCAATTTAGTTAAATTTTGGATGTCCATTATGGTAAGTATCATTTAATGTTGTGTATATATGGTTGGATTTAAATTGTTTTAATTTTAATATTTAACATTCATGTTGTGTAATAGGGTAGTTAATAATTATTTAAATTTTAAAAATAATTTAAATTTTATAGGGGACAATTTTATTTCAAGACAATTAAAAAAATCAACTACTTGTAAATGGACAACTTGGCACCTTATCATCTCAAGTCATATGGATTAATCTTCACTTCTGAATTTGGCCGACATAAAAGAGGAAAAGCCTTCCAAAGATACTAGTAACATGTCTGCATCATAAGGGCGTGGGACATGGTTGTAGCATTGTAGAGTTCTTTAATTTATTTCATCTCCAACATTAACAAATATTTTAATAATGTGAAGATGGAATGTTTTAGTTCATCTGTATTCAAGGTGGTTACGTGGTAGCGAAGCTGTTGAAAATTTGATTAAACTAAGAGGGGGGGTGAATCAGTTTAGTATATTCATGGACATTAAAATTCTTTTCATTAATCTCATTAATTGATACATAACATGAGCAACTTAACAAATAATAATCAACATATGAATATGTGATCAGCAAGTAATAAGAAAACCAAACCAAATACATGAACACATAATAACAACACACATTGACACTAGATATATGTGGAAACCCATAAAGGGAGAAAACCACAGTTTTATTATTGTTGTGATGCAAAGGAAAGCTCCTACTCCTTATTACATCTGATTTACTATAGGCCCCAACCTATAGGAGGTTGCTACCTCTATTTTATGTAAGCTACAACATGCAAGGAAACTCCAACTCCCATATTTATTTTGTAGGCTACAACCCACTGGAGGCTCCTACCTCAACGAGCTCTAACTGGATATTTATCAAGCTTCAACTTGAAAGGAGACTACCATCCCCTTATGCAAATACGAAATAACAATGTACTGGTTTACCTCGTCATAATCTTTGCATATCTCCATCTTCTTTTCTCCATCTTCTTCCCTTCAAATATTCTTCACATCAGCTTCATAAGTGCCAGGTAACTAATGCATAATAGCTCAATTAGCTCCTACACATTCATCCATTTTCTAACATCTCTTATGCCTTCCAAAATCATATATTTTATAAAGATAGTTTGTTGGTATTTTGTATCCCACATAGGAATATGAAGTGAATAGGCTTGACTCTTTGCCTTCCACTAATTTGTTTCCAAACTCTTCATATCTTGAATATTAGAACAAAAAAAAAAAATCATCTAATATTAATTTTAGCCACATGTAATCATTAAATGAATCAACCTAATGCCAACATCAAATGCCAATCTTTCTCATTAATGCATCACAACACTCTTTGCCTTGGAGTCTTACCTTTGCATCACAACAATTAAGCTTAATGAACAATTTTACATCACAACAAATTCTTTAATATAGTAACCTCTGCAACATTATCAAAACATTTTAATGTATCATAACTCTTCCTCCTTATTCTGATCCTTTTCCTTCTCTTGTTACTTGCTTCTCCTATTGCGCAATTTGAATTTGAATTTGAATTTAAATTGTAGCTTCTTCTACAATTTAACATGATGTCAAAATGGTACAAAAATCTATCGAATGTCACAATTAGTCAACCACTTTTCCGAAAGTGGTTGACTATGTTGGACTATGTTTGACAGTCAGCACTTATCAACTTCGGTCAAACATATTCACCTATTAATATTATTAATTAATATTAATAATCAAACATAGTGAACCACATTAGTCAAAGATAGTCAAGCAAAACAAACCCTTAGAGCCAATGCTTAAATAGTTGACCATGATCAAACTTGGCCAACCCTATGCTTACCATATTTAACAATAGTCATGTCTCACAACCACATGGTTGATAATGGTTGACAACCATGGTCAACCAATGTCACCATGGTCAACAATTGCCAACCCTATTGTTAACCATGGTCAACCATTATCAATGGTTGAACATGGTAAACCATGGTCATCCATGGTTAACTATAGTCAATTATTGTCAACCATTGACGATGGTCAACCATCATCAACCATCATCAACCATTTTCAACCATTGTCAATCATTGACAATGCTTGAATTTCGTAAACAATGGTTGACCATGACAAACCATGGTTGAATATCATTAACCATGATCAACCATGATCAAGGTCTCTATGGTTGAATATGGTCAACCATGGTCAACCATGATCAGGCATGGTGATCTTTGGTCAACTATAGTACACCTAAAACATTCCATTCTGTACTGACTCATAATGGTCAACCATGGCTAGAATGGTTGAACATGGTCAACCATGGTTTCTATTGTTGAATATGGTCAACCATAATGGTTAATCAATATCTCTATGGTTGACTGAGTTCAATAATGGTCAACCCTCTTCAACCATGGTCAACCCCATCAACCATATCAACCATTAATGTAACCATTTTTGTAACATTAGCGTTAAGATTAATATAACCTTGACCATAGTCAACCTCATTGACCTTGATCAACCTCATCAATCCTCATCAACCATGGTCAATGAATCCACCCCACAGACATCGACTATAACTATCACAACTACATTTACTAATGTGGTTGATATATGTTGATTGGTCACATTTTCCACCTTTTATATGCAAATCAGTGTATGAAAATGACATTGATCACGTATACCAACCAAATTAGTAAATATGGTTGTGCTAGTCCATATTCCTTTTGCAAATTCTAGATAATTATAGGTTTTAATGTTCTCTAGAAAAATCACCTTACTGATATGGCTTGATTTCATGTTGGGTCAAGTTGCTATGAACAATTGAGGGGTGCTTGGTTTCCCAAGTGGCAATAACCCCTGAAACATCTAATTTTGTAAATTTTGTTAGAGTAATGTAAGTCAAAGGATGTATTTAAATTAAAGTAAGAAAAAAAACCCATTATTATAAACTTTGACTAGATGAAAATTTTATTTGCAAATTGTTATGAAACCAGCTCAAAAAAAGAGAGAAAAGATAGATCAACGCCTTAGAATTCAGCCTCTTCGAGGGGGAAACCCCCTTTACATTACATAAATGAACAATTCTTCCATGATTCAAATGACAAAACCTCCTTTCTATATATAGGAGTCTAAGGAGTCACAATATAATCCAACCGACCTAACAATAATAATATAAAGCCACAAAAATAACAATAGAGGGATTCTATGGGGAACAGAAATAACAATATGGGGGTAATAGGGGCACAACAATATAAATAAGGGGTATAACTACAATAGTAATGGGGTAATCACTAGTATTATAGGGACCCAACATGCCCCTCTCCTTCAAAAAAGTGTTGTCCTCAATGCTTGAGTACTTCTGGATACTTCTGCATAAAATTCTCATCCTCCCATGTGGAATCTTCAGCGGATAAGTTCTTCCACTTGATAAGATACTCTGAAATTGATCGATTTCGTAGCTGTCGAGTTCTTGTTTCTGTGACTACTTCCGGTTCCAATATAATTTTTCCTTCCTCGTCAAGTTCTGGCAATATTGTTTGAATTGGGAGCTTGTCGCCTATAACCTTCTTTAAACATGAAACATGGAAAACTGGGTGCAATCGAGAAGCTGCAGGAAGCTCCAATTTGTATGCCATAGTACCAATCTTTTACAACACCTTGTACGGACCATAATACTTTGGTGATAATTTATTATCCTTCTTAGCTTGCTTTAGGGACATTTGCTTATATGGTTGTAGCCGTAGGAATACCCAATCACCTACATCAAAACTTCTTTCACTGCGATGTTGATCTGCCTGTTGTTTCATTCTATTTTGTGCCAACACGAGGTTATCCTTTAAGAGTTAGAGGACTTGTTGTTGATGTTTGATGTGATGTTCCACTGCCTGAAACTTAGAATTTTCTCTTAAATATGATGTGATGGATGGTGGTTGATACCCATAAAGTGCCATAAATGGGGTCATTTTTGTTGCTGTATGGAAGGAAGTGTTATACCACCATTCAGCTAGAGGCAACCATTTGACCCATTGTGTCCGTTTATCAGATACAAAGCAACGAAGATATCCTTCCAAACATTTGTTTACTATCTCAGTTTGCCCATCAGATTGAGGATGATAAGATGAGCTATGAGCTAACTGAGTACCAAGACAAGAAAATAATTCTGTCCAAAAATTTCCAGTGAAAATGGGATCTCTGTCACTTACAATAATCTTTGGGTTTCCATGTAGCTTTTGAATTGTTTCCATAAATGCAGTAGAAACTGTACTGGCTTTAAATGGATGTGATAATGCACAAAAGTGTGCATACTTGGTAAGTCTGTCAACTACCACCATGATGACACTCTTTCCCTCAGACTTGGGTAAACCTGTGATAAAATCCATTGAAACCTCCTCCCAACGTTGGCTTGGAATGGATAAAGGTTGTAATAGACCCGGTGTCTTAATTGTTTCAACTTTATTTTGTTGGCAAACCAAACATTCTGCCACAAAATTTTGAATATCTGATTTAAGGCCATCCCAAAAAATTCCTTCTTAACCCTGTGGTAAGTTTTTAAAAATCCTGAGTGCCCTCCTAAGGGAGAAGTGTGCAATTCCATAAGAATCTTTTGTTTTAGCTGGGAATTCTTACAGAGGTATAAGCGATCTTTGTACCATAACGAATCATTTTGCCAGCTAAATGTATCAGAAGTACTGGAATCTTGTTGTAGTTTTTGAATAAGTGCCCACACTTCTTCGTCATTCTTCCATTCCTCCCTTGCTTTGTTTATCCAATCTGGTTGGATAATAGAAATGGCACACAACAATGCTTCCACATCCTCATCCTTTCTTGAGAGTGCATCTGCCACCACATTTTGCTTCCCTTTTTTGTAGATGATTTCAAAGTCATAACCCAACATCTTTGTGACCCACTTTTGTTGCTCTTCAGAGGATAATATTTGTTCTAAAAAATATTTAAGGCTATCATGATCCGCTTTTACCTTGAAGTGTCTTCCCATTAGGTAGGGTCGCCATTTCTTAAGTGCATGGAGTATTGCCAACATTTCCTTCTCATAAATAGCTTTGCTTAAAAACTTTCCCTTGATTGGACGACTTTCAAAAGCAATGGGTCTTTCATCTTGCATTAGAACAGCACCAATTCCATTTCCTGAAGCATCACATTCCACAATAAAGGTTTTTGTGAAGTCTGGTGTAGCTAAGACCAGTGCTTGGCACATTGCCTCTTTAAGATGTTCAAAGGCCTTTGTTGCTTCCGGAGTCCATGAAAATGAATCTTTCTTCAATAATGTTGTTAGAGGTGCTGCTATTCTCCCATAATTCTTAACAAACTTGCGATAATACCCTGTCAACCCAAGAAATCCTCGCAAATGCTTTATGGATGTGGGGATTTTCCATTCCTTAATGGCTTTAATTTTGCTAGGGTCTACCTTAACTCCTTCATGAGATACAATATGACCCAAATATTCCACCTCCTGGACTCCAAAGAAACATTTGGATCTTTTTGCATATAATTGTTTCTCCTCCAATAGTTGTAGCACCCTATCAACATGTTCAACATGATCCTTCCAAGACTTGTTGTAGATTAGTATATCATCAAAAAATACTAACAAAAATTTTCTAAGGAATGGTTTGAAAATTGAATTCATCAAACCTTGAAATGTTTAAGGTGCATTGGTAAGGCCAAAAGGCATGACCAAAAATTCATAATGACCCTCATGAGTTCTAAATGTCGTTTTCGGAATGTCTTCAATCTTCATTCTGATTTGATGATATCCCGAACGAAGATCCAACTTGGTGAAGTAAATTGATCCATGCAATTCATCCAGTAATTCATCAATGACAGGAATGGGGAACTTATCTTTAATAGTGAGCTTGTTGAGCTCCCTATAATCTGGACACATGCGCCATGATCCATCCTTCTTGTGCACCAATACTACTGGAGCTGAGAAAGAACTTTGACTCGGTTGAATTATACCAGCCTCTAGCATTTCTGCAACCATACGTTCAATTTCACTTTTTTGGACATAGGGATATCTGTACGGCCTGATGTTTGGAGGAACACTTCCTGGAATCAGATGAATAGCATGATCATGATCACGCATAGGTGGGAGACCTTTGGGACTCTCAAATACCTTGGAATGATTGTCCATGAATTTTTGGAGATCTGGAGAAATAGATGATTCCAATGTGGAAACATCTAGCGAACATAATTGTGCAATTACACCTCTTTGCTCCTTTTTTAGAAGCTTAGTCATGCCATTAGAGCTGATTATCTTTCCTAGTTTCCCTGCAATACCCCTTAATTCAACTTCCTTTCCTTTCGTAGAAAATTTGACGAAAAGTTCTTGAAAATTAAAAGCTATTGTACCCAAGGATTGTAGCCATTGGACTCCTAGTACAACATCAGCACCTCCCATTGGAATGGAAAGCATTGGGCTAGTCAATACATATTCTCCCACGGATAGCTTGATATTATGGCACTTTCCAGAGAAATTTATTATTCCTCCATTTGCAATCATCACTTGACACTCTGGTGTTGGATATAGGAAGCAATTCAATTCTTTTGCTACCCTACAATGAATAAAATTGTGGGTGCTTCCTGAATCAATCAACACTATTACCTTTTTCTTCTTGATTTGTCCTTCTATCTTGATGGTTTGAGGAGTGGTAATTCCCACCAATGCATTACAAGATATGGTCGGATTTATTTGTTCTTCATCTAGGCTTTGTTCCTGGAGTATATCCTCTTCTTTTGACCTTTCTTGCTCCTTTTCTTCTTCCTCTTCACAATCTATGTAGAATAATTTCTTCTCAGCACACTTATGACCTTTTGTGTATTTGCTATCACAACTGTAACAAAGCCCTTTTGCTCTTTTTTCTTCCAATTGTTGTGGTGTCAACCTTGTAGGTTGTGGAAGACTAGGGGTAACAACACTTCTGTCTTTATAGTTGTGAGTGGTATGCTTCCTAGTTGCCATAATTTTGCTTTCCGTTTTTCTTGCTAACCTGAATGGCTTCTCTAATAAACTGTTAACAAGCGCGAGAGGAATCACTGATAATGATAATGACCCTCAAGGTACTGCAATACAATTCACGTGGTGTGAATAAAGGACTTGGCGTCGAACACCACGCAAAATCTTTCGGTCGAAGGTCATTGATGTATACCTGTCGCCGGAAGTGAGAAACTTGCCATTGAGGCATGCAAGCTTCAAAGTACTGAATGGGGTGTTCCTAGATCAACTTCTTGGATAATGATCTGATGTCGACAAGAAGCGATCCGTCAAAGGAGGGCCTTGATGAATCCCACATCAATGACACGGAATGGAGCAAATGATTTTGACGGAGGTGAAAACAATCTGATGATACATGGTTCAGGGTGGCGGTCATGAAAGAATGAAGTATAATGTATGGTAGTGGATGGGACACGGGTGACTTCTCTAGATGACTTCTCTTGAACATATCGGCGACACTTATATGATGGATTGGTAGCATTTACCCCAGAGGTGGATGGTATGGCGAGACCATGGTGATGTGACCGGTGAATGAAACAACCCAACCCGACTCAGGCACGGAGTGGAAGTGTCATGTTCAAGAGCGACTTGCTACCAATAAAGGTTCTTTGAGTTTCTTCCCAATTTTTCCCCAGTCATTGCTGACCAGTACCTCTTTATTTTTGTCAAGCTTGAGGAGGATAACATATGCTTGTTCTATAGTTTTCCCTTCGGGCAAAACCCATTCTATGTTTTAACAAGCCTAGCGATAGTGAAACTCGTTCTCGTCTAAAGACAAGTTTGTCGCTATTAATCTTTTTAACGAGTCTAACGACAAAGATAACTCGGTCCTTTTCCTTTTTAGGGAGTCTGAAAAGGTACGTAAAGGTAACTCCGGGAGTCCTTTTTCGTCATCTAATCCCTTAAGTCCGAAAAAGTATAAAACAATACAGAAGGGATGAATTTTCGATAGTTTTAACGAGCCGAACAAAACAAGCACTCGATCTTTTTGTGCAATAATCCCTCAGGTCCAAAAAGATTAAAATCTAGAGGAGGGATAGCACTTCCTGTCGCTTTAACGAGCTTGAAGGCCAAAACTCGGCAATATTTTCATATTTTACGAGTCAGATGAAAAGAGCTTAAAGAAGACTCGTCTTTTGAGGAACGAGTGATAAAACGGGTAGCAGCTGATTCCAGGTAAGGGTTGGAATTTTCCAATCACGGCAGTGTCACAAGGATGGCTAGTGAAATCACTCTTCGCAGCTGTTCCTCAAAATGGGTAAACAATCATATGGAGGTGAATGATCGGCCAATGGAAAAGTGGAGGTGACGGTGCAAACACGACCAAGGCTTTAATGGCTGATAATGTTACATTCACGGTGGTTATTTACCGGAAGATAGTTCATTTTTTAACGAGATTAAACGCGGATTGAAACACTTGCTCGATCTTATGTTTATTTTTTAACGAGCATGAACTATGTGCTAAAACTGCTTGATAACCCAGTCATATGATAAGAATGTCTCATATAAAACGGCAACATTTAGATTTTTTCCCCACATCCTTTCTTTATGCAAGTTAGGAAACGACTAATCCTACGAGTTTAAAGGGTTAGCCTACGGGACCTTGATGTGGCCGAGACTCTCACAGCTGTGCAGGAGAAGGTTGAGAGCCTTACTCTCGGTATCCCAGATGTGAGGATCGACGAGCTACATTTACAGTTACAGCGGCATACTACTGGTGTGCCCAGACGATGGACTCGTCTCTAACGCATCATTGCACAGGCTGTGACTTGCTATGACGAGCATCATTAGACTAGGGTGCCCCCTAGCATTTTGAGTTTTTGGGTCATGTGACCGATTTTGCCTTGGTTACAGAACATTATATGTAAACCATAAACAACTATATATATATATTTTGATTTTCAGGGTTTTATTCTGGTTCAGTTATATGATCCACATGTAAAACATTGATGATGTCTTTCTTTTTATAAATGTCGCAAATGTCTATCTAACACATAGTTTGCTAATGAGTCGGTTAATGTGTTTAAGTTTCTGGAAATATGTTGGTATTGAATCAAATCAAATTGTCTTTCCAAAATCTTAACCCTTAGGAACATGCGATAAATGGCTGGGTTTCGGACATAATATATACCATTGAGTTGTAGTATTACGAGTTGTGAGTCTAGCCTGACAATTAGTCGGCGTATACCATGGGTGATGGCATCAGAGAGAAGTTCTATCAATGTGCTATACCCAGCGATGTTATTCGTTGATTGACCAATACATACACCTCTGAAACTTACTAACTCGCCGCTTGGATAAAAAATGGCCCAGGCTGCGGAGGACAGGTTCCGCGAACTACGACTCGCTCCGTCGGCATATCCAACACATGTCTCCAAAAGGTTTGACATCTGAAATAAATGTAAAAAGGTGGATTACTCGACCAAAACGAACACTTTAGCGAAAACAAAATACAACAAAAGCATATTGGTCACTATTTAAGCATAGTAACGCTTGAGGTACAACCCATTACGAGGTTGCGCCAGTGGAATTCCGTCATAATCCATTAACTCATAGGCTCCTTTTGCTAACACTCATTTAACAATATAGGGGCCCATCCATAAAGAATTAAATTTACCTGCTCGCAATTTATCGGATTCTTGGTCGTAAAGCAAGACCAAGTCACCTTCTGAGAAGACACGGGGTTTGACACTTTTGTCGAACTGCGCCTTGACTCGTTTCTTATGGGCTTCGTTAGCCAAAGCGGCATCACGACGGGTTTCATCCAATTGGATTAATTCCAAGAAACGGGCCTCTTCTTCTGAAGTTCCGGGGAGGAGATCGATTGCGAGTTTAAGAGACGAGATTTCGCATTGGACTGGTAGGACTGCTTCCAGGCCATATACCAGTTGGAAGGGTGTGAACCCAGTCGCATTCCTTACCGATGTTCGGTAAGCCCACAAAGATGAGTACAGGATTAGGTGCCACATTCTTTTGTGAACTCCGATCATCCTTTGCAACATACGCTTCAGGACCTTGTTGATCGCTTCAACTTGTCCGTTGGCTTGCGGATAATACAGAGTAGAGCTGTCGTGAGACAATCCTAGTTTGGCAGCTAATTCGAGCATCATGTGATTGCAAAAATGCGATCCATGATCCGTGGCTATAGCCTGTGGTACGCCAAATCTGGCGACTACATGATTGAAAAAGAAAAGGGCAGTTGTTTCACCAGTGTTATCTAATGTAGGCATCGCCTCGGCCCATTTGGTAAAATAGTCAACGGCGACTATAATATACCCATGCCCCCCGGTCGAGGTGGGGTTACATGTCATGAAATCGATGCCCCATTTGGCGAAAGGCCCACCAGCAATTATTGGCTGTAAAGGTGCGGGAGGGCTTCTGGTTTTGCTATCAAAAATTTGACAAGCATGGCAACTTCTGACTGCGGTTATGCAATCTTTGAACATGGTTGGCCATAAGTATCCTGCTCGTAAGATTTTTTGTGCTGTAGCATATCCAGATTGATGCCCTCCACACGCGCCTGAATGACACTCATTCAGGGCTTTTTCGGCCTCCTCATGGGTGAGGCACCTTCTCAGAACTGTATCGATACCACGACGGTAAAGTGTATCACCAACGATCATGTAGCCTTTTGCTTGGTATCGTATACGTTTCTTTTCAGAGTGAGAGGTGTTGGGCCTAAACTTTTGGGTTTGGAGATAAATTATTATATCTCCATACCACTCATTGCTTGTGGATATCAGAAACAAATTCTCGTCCACGATTGATTCTTCGGATGTTTCATCGTTGGACGACGATGGGAGATCGCATAATAATTCTTCAAAAACTAGAGCTTTCTTTGATTTGGATTTTACAAATTCCAGATCAAACTCTTGAAGGATTGATATCGATTTTGAATATTTGCCCCCCAGCAACTGTCGCGACAATATATAAGTCATGGGGTTGCAATCTGACAGAATGGTAGTTTTCCGAAAGAGGACATAGCGTCGAAATCTTTGTATCGCTTGAACAGCTGCAAGCGCTAGTTTTTCAACATAAGAATATTTGCTTTCTGTATCATTTAAGTTTTTACTTAAATAATATATAGGGTGTTCAATTCTATCGACTTCTTGAACTAAAACCATTGCGATGGTTGTATCTGCTGTAGCCAGATACAGGTTAAAATCTCTTTGATAATCGGGGGCGTACATTAATGATGCTTTTATTAAGGAATCTTTTAAAGCATCAAAGGAAGCTTGCGCAACTTGATCCCAGATGAAGGGTACCTCCTTTCTCAAAAGACGAGTATAACCTTTAGCCAGTTCGGCATAATTTGGAATGAACCTCCTCAAAAAGTTTGCTTTCCCTTGGAGTTTCTGAATCTGAAGCAAATTCGAAGGTGGAGGCAAATCTATGATTGCCTGGACCTTACAAGGGTCGAGACGAATCCCATCCTTGGAGACTACAAAGCCAAGTAAACGACCAGAACCGACGCAAAATACACATTTGTGTGGATTGAGTCGTATCTTGTAGTGTCGGCAACGTAGAAATATCACTCTTAAATGCTGCGGATGATCAGTTCGCTTTCGCGAATGAGCCGGAAGGTCGTCGAGGTATGGTTGAACGATGTTCTTGATGTCATGGAAGGCATAATTCATTGCCCTCTGAAAGGTCGCTCCTGCGTTCTTTAAACCAAAGGGTAATTTTTGATATGCGAATGTGCCCCACGGACAAATGAATGCAGTCTTTGACTAGTCCTGTGGGCGGATATTTATTTGATTATACCCCGAAAATCCATCCATGAATGAAAAGATTTCGCATCCGGCGCATTCATCAATTATCTGGTAGATGAAGGGTGTAGGGTAGTTGTCTTTCGGACAAGCTTGATTTACATCCCTATAATCGACACACACTCTAATTGTCCCTTGTTTCTTCATAACAGGGACAATATTCGATACCCAATCGGTTAGAGGAACCGGGTAGATGAAACCAGCATGGAGAAGTTTTTCAACTTCTGCCTTAATGGCAGCGGCTTTCTTGGGGTGCACCTGCCTGAGCCGTTGTCGTACCGGTTTGACATCTAGATACATTTTAATTTCGTGTTCAACAATACTCGAGTCAATGCCTGGCATTTCATTATATGACCAAGCAAAGACATCTCTGAATTCGCGAAAAAGAGCGTTATATATTTCCAGTGCTGAAGGAGAACAACATTTGCCGACATGAATATTCTCTACAACATCCGTTTTAGTCGAGATATTTATGGCTATAGTCTCTTCAATGTTGGATAAGTTTCGCTCGGAATCCACCGTATTTACAGTATTTGATAGGAATTCAAAAACTGAAGGATGATAAAGGTCATCTTGAGTATCTTCTTCATAATCTGGAAGAAGGGAATGATGGTGGCAATCATTCCATGGTGCCCCTTCAATCAACATTGATTGTACAACTCCTTCGTTGGTTCCATGCACTCGCGACCAAGGATCTGAAGGGGTACCATATTCTCTAGACCTATCTACCCAAACGCTTGATGAGCGTCGATTTGGGTTCGCCTCCCATGCTAGAAACATTGATTGCTACAATATTTCTATTGGGCTTGGGGGTAAAACCATTGCATGATCCATGTTGATATCGTTTTCTGAGATCTTTGTGGAAGATATCATATTGCAGATTCCTATTGATGCTACTTCCGCCAGATTGATTGGAGGTGGAAGAGCGAAAGTTCCCATTAGTATCGGATCTTTTAGTAGGCCTACTCCGATATTCTGAAGCGAATGGGGGCTTCCATGGATCATGGGAATGCATCATGGGAATGCTTCCTGTAACTTGTGAACCATTAGGGAGGAAATTTTGTTGGTCGACGATTGTAATCCCCCCTTGAAAGGGAAATGCAATCTTTCTAAAATAGGTCGACACAACAGCTGCCATGGCATATATCCACGGTCTTCCTAGTAGGATGTTGTAATCAAGATTTCCATCGATGACTTCAACATCTATTTCTATTGTTTTTCCCCCTAGTTCAACCTTCAAGTTATTTAGGATACCATATGGGGTATATGTCCTTCCGTCGAATGCTTTTAATGTCGTCGAAGATCGCGACAAGGTTGGAGATCCTAAAGTTTTCCAACAACTCATCGACATAATACATGTAGATGCCCCCTCATCAATAATTGTCCGATGAACAGTTTTGTTGAGGGCTTTCACTTGAATAAGGAAAGCTAGTTGGGCTGGTAACTGAGGATCGTATCCTTTGTGGTCAAAGGATACAAGATTGGAATCCTTAGGATCAACCCCACCAATGGCCGATAACAAAGCCTATCTTTGGGATGGGCAATTTTGTAGTACTTCAAGAGTCGACATAGCGGATGGCGATTGGGCCAAATCTTCCACTATGTTATAATGCTGCGCAGCTCTAGCGCGAGGATTAAATGTCGACTTGTGTACTACTCCCTTTGGCGGTTTTATTGTTAATTCAGGAATGATGGGTGGTACAACTTCTGTCGAAGTTGTTGTCGAACTACTTGGTTGATCTTTATCCTTTTCATTCGACAGCTGCGGATTCCCGTAATCTTTGTTCCTTGTCGAAATCAAAGCATCATTTTGCTGTTTCGAAATCGACAGCATTAGCACTTGCGACGGGGAAGCATTTCCATTATCAACCAGATTTTGTCCTGGATTCGGAAACGGATCAGTCAACACAGCTGAGGTTTTTGAACTTTTAAAGAATTTCTTAAGCTCAGCTCTGTATGGACAATCTGCAGTCCAATGATCCTCATCGCATATGTAGCATGGATTTTTTGGTTTCCTATTTCCAGGAGGGTTTGAAGAAGGTTTTTCAGGAGATGACTCATCCTGTTTCTTCTTCTTCCCTTTGCCTTGTTTCTTCTTGCTTCCTGGTTGTTTGGTTTCTTTGCCCTTATCTGTCGATACGACATTTACTTCCGAAGCAAGAATTTCGTCTTTTGCATTTTGATCTGAAATCTTACGGGCTTTCTTGGACGTAGCCTTTGTCAATTTCGCATTTGTCGTGCTAATCACGCCATCGCCGACGTGAGAGTCATTGTTTGATTTAGTAGGAGGAGGAATTGAGAATTCCGGTCTAGGGGCGTCAGGTATTTTGTCGTAGAGCGTGCCAGACTGAGTATAGACCAAGTCCAGATATTGTGCACGAGCGATGACTTGCTCTTCCGTTATGACTCCCCCCTTTGCCACATCTTCCGTGATTGTAGGAAGTAAGGATTTGATAAACCATTCAGCTAATAGCTGATCGGGAACGTACGTTTTTACCATCCTACGACGACATCACCACTCATGTATATGATCAGATATGTGAGTGGCCGTTGTCTGTTTGAAGTTGGTTAGGAGTTCCGTTCCCGTTTCATACCTTATCAGTAATTGAAAATGGGTTAAGAAAGTCGTGGCTAAGGTACTGAAGTTGTTGAACGAAGCTCTAGGCAATTCAATATACCATTTTGCCGCTGGACCCGTTAACGTCCTCTGAAAAAGGCGAAGCCTTATCGAATCATCGTTTAGGGTGTTTGATGAACACCATAGATGAAATGTCATCACGTGATTCGATGGATCTTCACCTGGATTTCCATTAAATTTAGGAATATCTGATGGAAGTTTATGAGGGATTGTTGGCCACCAAGGGGCGTAAGCAATTGGATCGTTTGTTAACCGGTGTAAATCAGGTAACTCTAAAGTTGCCACGAATGGTAACTGTTGATTCAGGTTAGGTGAAGCATACCCAGGATATGATGGAATTGCCTAAGCAATTGGCTTTTGCATACCGGCATAATTTAGTTGATGCTGGTACGACTGATACGGTTGGTGGACATGACCATTGTAAAGTGGTTGATTTTGACCGTTTTGAATGTACGGTTGTCCACTGTTCGCAAAGATCTGCTGCTCAAAACCTTGGTATACTTGTTGGAATTGCGGTTGCTGGTATTGCACCAGCCACGGTTGTGAAGCCATGTTCTGTTGCGCTATACTAACTGTCGGACCAAGGTGTGGGGTAATTGTACCCATTTGGACCTGTGTCGCCCCACCAGTCGGCAATTGTGGTTGAGTCACAGGGTCAAGGGGCTGTTGCATTACAACCTGAGAAATCTGAGGTTGACATACAACAGGCAGCGTTTGAACTTGTGACACTGTCACAATAGCTGGTGTAGTCGGGATGTTCGACATAGGTACACATTGTTGCATAGAATACACAACTCTTGGTTGTTGGGGTAGTATAGGTACCCAACCACTTGACGTAACTCCAGTATAACCTGAATATTGTTGTGAACTCCCGTATGGATATCCTCCCGGAGGGGGTAATGAAAGGGCATACTGCCCCCCATACGGTGGTAATCCGGAACTCAAGGGGATTGTCTGCCCTTGGGGACTGGATTACCCAAATTGACCTCCAAATGGATCAATTTGGCGAGTCTCAACATAAGAGTTGCCGGATATTATTCCGGAGGAACAAACAGGAACGGACCATACTGTCGAAATAGCCCCTGGATGGACTCCTTCTAGCAGTTGTGAGCTAGTCGGGACAGATGGTACGCCGGCAAACATTGTCGGAGTGACGGTAGGGAGTTCTGCTGTCACTGTGTCAGTCGACACAGTCCTAGATGTTGACGGTTGTTCAGACATTTTGAGTCTATCCAAAAGATTACCTAGCGATTCTACAGGAACTTCCACTGGTGGTAGACTAACTTCTGATGTCGAAGGAAATAGAGTGACCCCGACTCCAAAATGTGTTGGAGTACTTGCTTGCGGATCTTCTACAATTTCCTCTATCGCAATCAAACCAGGTGGAAGGGGAAGACCGTCAGGTCCGTAAAATATTTCTGGTGCCGAAGAAGGGGTTGAATCGACAGCGACAGATGTTTGAGGAGCAAGACTCTCCGAACCGGTTGCAGATGGAACTGGTTTAGCAACACAAGTGTTTGCTCTCAGACTAGGATCAGTATCACTGTCCCTCTGTGGCTGTTGAACTTCTTCTGTAGAGGCAGGGTTTCCAAAAATGTTTGGAGTAACCGGAATCTCGGATGTTGTTGGAACACTTGTTCTAACTTTAATAGGAGATTTCGAACCGGTTAAACAAGTTCGCTTTGTCCGTACTGTTTTCGATTCCGGAGACAAAGACGGTTGACTCGTAAGCCTCCGCGAATGACGGGGTTTCAATTGACTTTCTTCCACGATTGTGGATTACTCGATCAACCAAAATACAAAAAGGGGAAATATGTTTCCGAATTAAATGAATTTTAGACGCTTTAGACACAACTTGTTTTTTTAATTTTAAAGAGTCGAGGAAAAACAAAAGATGACTCTAGTCTCCTTCGATTTTTAATGAGCCTGAAGTGACAAGTGCTCAGATGGACCTTTTCCGTTAAGGAGTCTGAAAAGGAACGAAAGGGACTGCTCTGGAGTTCTAGGTAGAGGGTGTGCCAAACCTTTCGCAAAACCGCAGAATACCTTTTAAGGTACGGGCGGTCAATCTTCCCGAATGCTGTGTTCAGTGCATTGCGATCAGTAGGGCGGCCGACAAGGCTTCCTATGGATAAAGGTTTTATGCCTATAGGGGTCTCCCAATATATCCTCGACGGTACGTGGGAGCACAATCTGTACTGGCACTTATCGTCTCTCAGGAGGAATCACCCAACCATCAGTGAGGCCAACAGTTACCAGGTTTTACAACGTCGGAACACGTCTCTAGCCTAGACCTCTATGTTGTGCGTTAAGTTCCAATGCGTTGTTAAGTTCATTCAATTTATTTTAGGTTGATCTTTCTTAGAAGATTGCCTTTTTGGATCACCACAAGATGTAGATACAATTCCTAAATGCAGTCTAAAGATGATAAGCAAGCTTTTATCTCTTTTCAACAATGAAAATCCTAGCTACAAGGGGAAAAGAAAGACACAATCTTTTCTCAAAGAGCATAGAGCACACTGTAAATGCACTTTTCCTAAATCAAACCATACAAACTGTCAAAATGCAAATGCACTTGTGCATGTATTTGTTTTCACTTTCTTAATATTGATGCCTAAAAATAAAGTTGTTGTACAAATTTGAATTCGATTTCAAGTGAAAACACAAACAAGTTTCTTTTTGAAATCAAAAAGACGATTACGACACTTTATGATTTTGAAGTAAACACTTGTTTCGACACTAGAAATTCACAAATTCAAACCAAAAGACAAAAGTAAAAGCGCAATCAACTGTCAACAGCAAACAAACTTACTCCTAAGATCAAAACGACACTTAAGACAGGTCTAGATCTAAGGGCGACAGTATGACTAGTTTACTTTTGCAATGGGAAACTGCAAATGATGTAACAAATACACAAAAACAAATACAGTTTCTTTTATACAACTGAGGCGGAATTAAGGCAAAGAAAAGGGGTTTTCAGATAGGTACACACACTGATAACAGGCTGCAAAAATCAGAGATAAAACTGAACAAAATGAAGCAAAGAACCACAGCTGCACAGGGCAAAGGCTGATCAGCGCACCTGTTGCACAGAGAAACCGAATTGCAGCGCAAGTAGCCCTCTCGGGACCTGCGTTGAAATGCAGAACCTCTTCACAGAGCCTGCGCTGAAGCAGAAACGAGAATTTTCTCTGGGTTCTGGGTCACGGTTTGCAGTTTAATCTATGGTTTTTGGCCGGATAAAAGCTATCAGTAAGGTACAATCAGAGGGATGATTTAAAGGAGGAATAAGAGCTATCACAAAGGGGAATTAGAGCATTTGTGGATCAATTATTCAGATCATAAACAGGCCCAGTGAATGGACTAGAGTAGCAGATCTCTACTTTGCATTTGTAAATGGCAAATGCAGTTCGATTCGCCACTCCTAAGTTTATGAGAAGAACAACAATAGAAACACAAATAAACTAACTAGATACGATCCCCAGCAGAGTCGCCATTCGGTTGTTGGGAAAAGTATCTATTCAGAACGCCCCTATCCCACTCTAAGGTGTGACAGTGCCTTAGCAACAAACAAGGAAATCTGCTTGAGTATTCTTCTTTATGAAATGTAAACGAAGAGGAAGGATAAACTAACCTGTGTCTTGCGCTAGTTTGTTGATCCAATCGCTCCTCTCTTCAATAGCTCCCAGCTCCCTGCTCCCTTACCGGCCCAGCTTCGCCAAATTCCTGCAAGATCACAGAAGAGAGAAACTACACGAAGATATAGATTTACATTCATAAAAGCTTAGGATCAGATTAAACTAAACATGCAAATATAACAAAACATCATTGATACACAGCACGTAGGAGAAACTCAAATAGTTTTATTGATATGATAAGAAAGTCCAAGAGGAGATACAACCAAGTGAGTCCTGATCCAGCATCTACCTCCCAGCAAAGGAATCCCTTCCTCACCTCCAAAAAAGCATAAATCACCCAATGTACTAATCTCAATCTCAAACCAACAGCAATTCTCTGCAAAGTACAAAATTCCATCCCCCTGGATCTCTGGGATGAGGGATCCATATATAGATGTAAGCAGAGAGGATGAGTCAGCTTATGTTTTGACTTGTGGCTTCTCTCTGTCAGTTCTTGCTTCCACTTGGAGGCTGAGAGCCTCTTACTCATCCTTGGTCGAACTCAGTGAGGCAAGTGTCATTGAGGAAGATTCTGGAAGCTTCCATTGTCTGTACACCTCGCGGAATGACACTGCCATTTGGCATTTCTCGCTCAGTGCACCCTGGCAGTGCATTTAGGTGCGTTGCAACGCACCTAGCTAGTGTACTGGGGTGCTTTGCAACGCAGGCAGCTAGTGGAGCAGCTGAATTGATCCTGATTTGACTGATTCTGAGTGGTTTTTGGTGGAGAACTTCTGGGAGAAGCTGTCATTGGTTGACCTTGTTCCTTTAGGGGCCGGAACAACACTTTTAGGGACTTTGGATCCCTTGGATTATGGACATTTCATGCTTAGAGTTGTAAGGCACAAAAATGTCTATAACACATTGGTATTAGTGAAAATAAAGGCAGCAAAGTGATATAAATAGTTGTGTCCTTTCCTCTTTTCTCTTATCAATTCAAAGCAATTTCTTTTAAAGATAACGATTTTTCTTTGATTTGCTGATTACAATACCCTCTAGTTTTCTTACATAAATGTATAGCTATGCCTTAAATGACCATCACTCACAAAAATCCTCTAAATGGTGAAACACACATACACACAAAAAGAAAAAGAAAAATGCACTCAAAAAGTGTTGTTCTTTAGATAGAACAGTTGTCGTTTCTTTAGAGGGACATCAAAAGAATATTTACACATAGAAACCGCAAGCAAAAAGGAAAAAAAACATACTCGAAAGTGTTGTTCCTTGAAAGGAACAGTGGTTGTTCCTTGAAAGGAACAGCAGCTGTTCCTTAATCGGAACAACAAAATAAAGTAAGCGCAAACAAAAGATGTGGAAATGTTGTTCCTTCAGAAAGGAACAATAAAAACAAAAGTGTTGTTCCTTCGGAAAGGAACAACAAAAATGCGGGTGTGATGTTCCTTTGGAAAGGAACGGAAAAACGTGAAAGTATTGTTCCTTTGGGAAGGAACAACAAGAAGGCGGAAATGTTGTTCCTTCATAAAGGAACAACAAAATGTGAAAGTGTTGTTCCTTCGAAAGGAACAACAAAACGACGAAAATGTTGTTCCTTCGGAAAGGAACAGCAAAATGCAAAAGTGTTGTTCCTTCGGAAAGGAACAACAAAATGGTGAAAATGTTGTTCCTTTGGAAAGGAACAGCAAAATGCAAAAGTGTTGTTCCTTCAGAAAGGAATAGCAAAACGGTGAAAATGTTGTTCCTTTAGAAAGGAACAACAAAATGCAAAAGTGTTGTTCCTTCGGAAAGGAACAACAAAACGGCGAAAATGTTGTTCCTTCGGAAAGGAACAGCAAAATGCAAATATGTTGTTCCTTTGGAAAGGAACAACAAAATAGCGAAAATATTGTTCCTTCGGAAAGGAACAACAAAATGTAAAAAATTTTCAAAAATGCAAAAATTCATACAGAAATTAATGTACACAAACAAAACAGAAAAAGTTATGTATAAAATTTTAAAAGCAATCAAATTACTTAGTGAACCAAAGGCGAGGAAGAGTTCTCTTCCTTAGCCAGAATCTGCATGTCAGAATCTTCCCGGAGTTGCTGGTAGAAGGATTCCCGAGTAAGTGGTTTGTGGTATAGTCGAACTCGGTGGCCATTTGCTTTAAAGGTATGTCCAGATCCATCAATAGTAGTCAAAGTAATAGTGCCATTGTCATGCACTTTCTAGATTTCATACGGTCCCAGCTAGCGAGTCTAAAGTTTTCCCGGAAAATCCTAAAACCTGGAATCGTATAGGAGTGCCCAATCTCCTTCGTGGAAGATTTTCTTTTTGATCAGGGCGTTGTGCCATTTTTCTCTTTTCTATTGGATTAATGCAGTATGTTGAAGAGCCAAGAGCCTAATTTCATCTAGCTCGTTGATTTTTTGTAGTCTATTAATCTAGGCCTCATTTAAATCTAGACCAACTTCCTGTGCTATTCTCAACATTTGTATTTCAAATTCTATTGGAAAAATGGGTTCCTTTCCAAATACTAGCTGATATGGTGAATAACCGGTGGTGTTTCTCCAGGTTGTTCGGTATTCCCACAAGGCTTCCGACAATCTTGTAGCCCAATCGCATCTGTGTGATGCAATGGTTTTTGTTAATATTGCTTCTATTAATTTATTTGTGCTCTCTACTTGGCCATTTTCCTATGGGTGGTATGGAATGGTAACCTTGTGCTGAATATGATAGTTTTTTAATGTTGCAGCAATTTTATTACCTACAAACTGTGGTCCTCCGTCTGTGATTATGTCTCTTGGGAGGCCATATCGTACAAATATTTGGAACAGGAAATGAATGACAGAGTCTTTTGTAGCTCTTGGAAGTGCCTCTGCTTTAACCCATTTGGTCACATACTCACTTGCTACTACAATATATGTTTTCTGGTTTGATGATGGGTTGATCGGACCAACAAAATCGAGTGCCCAACGCTCAAATGGTTCGATTACTAGCTGTGGGTTCAAAGGCATTTCGTCGGACTATCCAGGGCATCCTGCTCTTTGGCAACTATCACAGGCTTGAACAAATTTCTTCGCGTCTTTGAATATTGTGGGCCAGTAATACCCTGTTTGCAGAACTTTGTGACCAGTTCTTCAATCTGCGAAATGTCCACCACATGGTTCATCGTGACAGGCTTTCAGAATGTCAAATATTTCATCTTCATGGACGCATCTTCTAATGTGCATATCTACCCCTGCATGAAATAGGTAGCCCTCAATCCAAGAAAATCGGGTACTATGCTGCACAATCTGTTTTCGTTCATTGGGGGTTAGATGTTTTGGTAATTTTCCTACTACTAAATAATTTACAACATCAGCATACCAGTGTGTCTTGACAATAACAACGAATAAATGTTCATCTAGAAATTGATCTTTGATTGCTGCTACATCCACTGGCTTCAACATTCGTGAGAGAAAATCAGCTACAGGATTCTCTTTCCCAGGTCGATCTTTTATTGTGATGTTGAATTCTTGCAATAAAATCAACCATCTTGTTACTCTACCATTTGTAATTGGTTTATTTGCTAAATATTTTATGGCAAAGTGATCTGTATATAAAACAACAGGATATCCGGTGATATAATGCCTAAATTTATTTACAGCATGTATTACAGCTAAAAATTCTTTTTCAGTAACAGTATAGTTTAGCTCAGCAAGAGACAAATTCTTGTTAATATAATAGATTGCATATGCTTTTTTGTCTTCTTCTTGCCCAAGGATTGCTCCAATAGCTGTGTCTGAAGCATCTGATGAAATTTGAAATGGAAGATCCCAATTTGGGCCTCTTAGCACTGGGGATGTTGACACAAGCCTTTTCAGATCCTTAAAAGCACGGTCACATTTATTTGTCCAAAAAAAATCGACATTCCCTATTAGAGCAGATAGAGGTGCAACTATTTGAGAAAAATGTTCTATAAATCTCCTATAATAACCAGAAAATCCAAGAAAACTGCGTACCTCTGTCAGTGTGGTAGGAGTAGGTATTAACAAAATTATTTGACTTTTAGCCAGATCTACCTGTATTTCAGCCGTTGAGATATAATGACCTAGGATGAGTCCTTCAGTCATCATCATATAGCACTTTTCAAGGCTTAAACAGAGCCTGGTGGCGATACATCGTTACAACACCTTTTCCAATTTGTCTAGTGCTACGTAGAAATCATCTCCGTACGGTGTGAAATCATCCATGTATACTTCAAGCCCTTCATTTATTAAATCTGAAAAGATGTTAAGGATAGCCCTTTGAAATGTGGAAGGGGCATTGCATAGGCCAAAGGGTAAGACTCTGCAGGCAAACGCTCCCCAAGGACAGGTAAAAATAGTTTTGTCCTGGTCTTCAGGGGCAATCAGAATTTGATTGTACCCACTGAAGCCATCCAAGAAAGAAAAGAATTTCTTTCCTACTAATGTATCTAATACCTAGTTAATGAATGGAAGGGGAAAGTGGTCTTTCTGGGTTTCTTTTTTTAATTCTCTATAATCTACACAAATCCTCCACTTTCCATTATTATTTGGAACCACTACTAGCGGAGAGACCCATTTTCTATCGGAGATTGGATAAATAAAGTTTACATCCAAAAGTTTTTGTAATTCAGCTTTCACAATGTCTTTTAGGTGAGGGTTAAGTCTCCGTTGGGGTTGGAAAACAGGTCTTGCATCCTTTTCTGTATAAATGTGGTGGGTACACAGCTGGGGGTCGATTCCCTTAATGTCTGGATAATCCCATGCAAAAGCTTCCTTGTATTTTCTTAGTAGTTGGACCAACTTCTCTTCTTGTTCAGGAGTCAGGTTATTATTGACGCTTAAAGTTTTTCCTGGCTCAGTCTCTATAGTTTTGCTATTTGAAACAAAGGTAGTAGGTATTGTCTCATCATGAGTGTCTTTGAGAGGATATTCTTCTAGTTCATTGTCAAATGCTGCCTCTATCATCTGACATTGTACGTGGGATCTGGATTCAGCTTGGTTAATGAAGTTGTTAATAACATCATCCTTTGTTTGATACTTGAAATCGAGGGCATATTCTATGGTTAATGGGGATCTATTGTTTTTGGTGAGATATGATACATGATGTTTGTTAGTTTTTATTATTGTTACACTTGGCTGGGCTGGAGGGTATAGGGCTAGATTCTTGATGTTACTCCCTCTAGTTATGGTCATACTGCCTTGTCGGCAGCCAATGTAAGCATAAGCAATCATAAGCTAAGGTCTGCCTAAAATTAACAGATGTCCATTGAGTCTTTTTTGGGGTTTATTATTAGAAATTCGGCAGATATTCCCAAGAATCAATGGATACCATGACATCACGTAGTGTACCTTCTGGCATAACTATTGATCGGTCAGCCAATTCTAATAAGGTGGAAGTTGGTTCTACTGATGTAATGCCCAGTTTTTGACAAGTTGTGGTTGTTAAAATATTAATTGCAGCCCCTAAATCAACTAAGGCATTTGAAAAGGTTTGTCCATTGATTTGCATTGTCACTATTGGATTTCCTGGGTCTTCATATTTGACGGGTGCTTCTCTTCCTGATAACAGATCAGATAGGGTGCCAACTACTTGGACTATTGGGTTATTTGTTATTCTCCTCCTTGGTTTTTTTATACATAGTTCTTTGATGGTCTTTGCATATATTGGGATATCTTGGATAGCTTGGAGGAGTGGGATTTTTATGTACAAATTCTTTAGTTCTCCCAGAATATCAAAGTCAGGATGTTCTATAGGGTGCGGTATGATTAATCATTCTAGGAATGGGGGAGAAGATGTGGTTGCTTGGTCATGAGTCTGTTGTCTGACCACATCTTCTTCTTGTAATGGTTGTTCTGTGGGTAACTGATTTTCAACTTGAACATTTTTATCTCCCTCGGTTTCTATAATGCACCCAGACCTTAATTGAAGGTCGTTGCACTCCCTTAGATTGGTTTCTAGTTCTGGTGTTTCAATTATTTGAACAAATTAAACTGGTCTGTTATTTGGATTTGGGTTGGGTTGGGCTGGGAGTTGCAGTCTCAAGTTGGACTGGGGGTTTTGTTGTAGTGTTGACGGTGTAGGTTGAGGGAGTGGAATGGTTCCTACTGGTTGATTCATCGGCCTTTGCCAGTTTGTCTTCCAGGTTTGACTCTGTGAAGTGGGAGGGGACAATTGTGTTGGATACACATTGTTTTGCCAATATGGTGGAGCATAGGAAAATTTGGCCAATTAGATTGGCTTGTTTGATTCAGCCATGGTGATGATGAAGGAAATGGTTGTTGTGACCAATTTGAGAAGGGAGGTTGATTTTGCCACATTGTATTATATTGCTAAGCATGATATTGTGGAGGCTAGAAAGAAGAAGATGGATCGGGGAACGTACCTGATTGTCACGGCTACCATTGACAACGCTGATTAAGTAGGTACATCAGTTCTGGTTCTTCTTCCGCTTCTTTGTATACTGCTTTCAAACTAGGAAGTGAGGGGTAGCTTTCCGTAGAGTGGTCTTTTGTACAAATGGCGCAAATTTGAACTGCATCTAATGGGCACTCTTTGTGGCTGTGTTTCTTTCTACATTTGGGATAGAATATTGCCAGATTTTGCTTTGCTTCTGCTTGTTTCTGTTTCACTTGCATAATATCGAGCTGTGTTGTTAGAGTCCCCAATATATCAGTTTTGGAATTTTCTAGTAAATTTTCAATTTCTGCGTGATTTACTCCTTCTCCAGAGATCTTGTTGTCCCTTTTAAACCTATCATGTTCCGCTGGTTTTAGCCTTATGCTGCCCCGTGAGCTCCTGATACATAAATCAATGATGTTAGCAAAATATTCTTGATAGATGTCTCCTTTTCTCATAGTATTCAATGTTTCAATCCATTGTTCCTTCATACCTTTAATTAATGTTGTTTTTAATACATTGTCAGGTAAGGGTAATGATGCATAAGGAGATCTTTGAAGATTATATTGAAAACATTCAACATATTCTTCTAGTGTCTCATTAGGTCTAGCTATCATCTAAAATATTTCATCCTTTAATTCTCTAGACCTACAATAATCCTGATATTTCTTCAGGAAGGCACCTTTAATCTGATCCCAATCATTTATAACACCTCCATCTAACCCCATAAACCATCATAAAGCAGCTCCTTTTAATGTAGAGGGAAATAGTTTTAGCTTTTGGGGATCGGTGGTATAGTCATATCGCCTGCACATCACATCGAATTCAAACAAAAATGCACCTCGGTCTTCCGATGTTAGGCCATGGAATGTAGGGATGTGCTGGAGAGCGATTGCATTCATAGGTGCATTAACTGCAGTATCTACAATGGGACATTGCAGTGTGGAGGTTTGGGGGGTTTGCTGGTTCTGGGCCATTTGGTCAAATATGTGCCAATAACCTTCCAGGATTTCTAGGAGGGTATTCCTAGGCTGTTTAGACGAAGCAGGAATGGCCTTAATAGCACTTCCTTTATCCGGGATGATGAGAGTTCCTAATGTCTGGGGGGATTTTTGCTCTTGAGGTTCTTCAACTTCATTCCAGATGATTTTTACAGCACTTCCCTTATTTGGGCTGCTTAATGGCTAAATTATTCCAAGAGGAGATCTTGGTTCTTTAGTTTCCCCTGATTCTCCTTTCCCTTCGCAGAGATTACTAGGGTTCCCTTCTTGCAATGATTTTAGGCTAGAATTCTCAATTTCTTGAAAATCCCTCTCCTCAGTTTGATTGTGCACCTCAGCAAAGGCTATAGAGGGTGATCCTTTGCCCTGAAGGGAACTAGTAGGTTGTCTAGAAGCAAGTTTTCTAGGTCCTACTGAAGGCTGAGATTCTGATTTTTTAAGGATTTCGTCTATAAAGGTCGATCGACCAAGGGTCATCAGCCCCTTAGCTTTATCAGGCTTGGGTAGTGGTTTAGGATTCTTTTCAGAATTTTTCTACTTAGTCATGCACACAAATCAAATGCTGATTTCTACCCAAAATAACAACAAATCTGTAGGAAAGCGGGTGGGGGAGCAAGGTTGTTACATGCTCCGTACGCAGGTTCTTACCTTCTGTTTTTTAAAACCCAATTCTCTCCTAGTAGGTACTTACACCACTCAAAAGAAACAAATGGCTACACTCTTCCCCGACAACGACGCCAAAATGTCAAGCAGTAAAAAGGGTCTTTTTAACCTCTATTTACCCTACATTAATTATCAATCCAGGTACGATTTGTTATCTCAAGAGTGTACTCAGTCTGAGGCGGTCACTTGTCAAGAGTAATGTTAGTAGTATAGTGCTTTCGAAAAAGTAAATAAATGCTGGAAACAAACTCTGAATGTAATGGCAAGAAATTGAAATGCTCTGTAACTAAATCATTCATTTAAGAAACTACAACACTCATCAGTCAAGGGTGTAGTAATGATAACTCTTCCCTTTGTAAACTGATGCAAATGAAAAGCAATCAAAGAGAAGATCCCCAATCTGGGAACTAGATAGCAATAGTCAATGTTCACTACAGTTGCAGATCGTTCTATTCACACCAAAGCAATTACTTGAAATGATAATTCAATTAACAGAAAAAGGAACAACAACTAATTTATGGAAAATATCAAACAACAAGGCTTTAACTTACAGGAATGAATTAAGCAGCAATTGTAATCTAAAGGGATCGAGCAGCAATCTTTAACTAGGAAATGATTTGAACAACAAACCAAGAATGGAACAACAATCTTAAGTAAATCTTACGAAATATTGAATAGCAAACTGAATCAAATGTAAATGCTCAACGAACTACATCAAATGTTAACACACAGTGAATCGATAATGATGAAATTAGTAACCTGAGTTTAGCATAATAAATATTAACCACAATTATAAAGAAACAACAATTGTAGTTGAAATGGAACGATAATCCGAATGAACAATAATCACAATTAGAGGTAAACCATAGCTAAATAAACAACAATACCAATCTGTAAATGCACAGCAATGTTACTCTGTAAATGAATAGTAATGTTAATCTGTAAAGGAACAGCAATGTTACACAGTAATATCAATCTGTAAAGGAACAACAATGCGATACAATTTCAGAATGAATAGCATAACATTTCAGTTGCAGAAGATAACCTTACTATTCAAATACAAATTAAATATAACAGAGCCAGTAAATGAAATAACAAGGAACAACAGATTACTGAATGAAACAAGTAAAAGAAATCAAACCACACACGACTTGGAATTGGAAAATAATGGTATAAAAAGCAAGTGATCCACTAGGGTCAGGCCCTTAGCCTCCAGGGACTCACTGCTGCGGTTACTCCAGAATCAAAGATGGAACAGCAACAAGGTTTATGTATTAATCATGAAAACAGAGTTACAGTAATCGCTCTTTAAAGAGAGTCGATGATCAAAGTTTAGTTTGCAACAGCAAATTCTATAAAACAACAATAATCCACCCCCTGGGCTAGCAGCGTTGTCCCTTTTTATAGCGGCCAGGTAGAAATACCAAAGATACATATATTCTTAAGGTAGCGATCCCTCAAGATCAAAGGATCCTGAGGGATTCACCATATCATTATCCTTCAGTTATTTCTTTGTCCTCTTGCACAGATATGGTATTTCTTCTTCCTTTTCCTGGCTCATGCGCTCCGATCTGGATTGCCTTGTCTGGATGCGATTCCCTGTCAAAGGGACAACAGTCGGTTTTGCTTTGTCTTTTCCTTTGAAATGGCGATCTTCCATTTTCTTCATTTTCTGCATAGAAAAAGGTAATAATTAGTCATTTTATGTTACTTACAAATCTCTTAAACTTTATCATAATCCTTCATCATATGCCCATCTCATAATGTAAAGAAGTTATGAATTAAAGGAAAAGATAACGAAATAAGTGGCAATTACATACCTTTTCTAATGCTCAACAGGATCTATGATAGATGATGAGTACACTAGCAGGTTTTTGGAGTTACTGAGGTATGTGCCTTATCTCACGGGGGAGAAGGCTAATATCCACAGGTTCATTAGTGGATTACCGGTTGCATTCAAAGACAGGATCAAGTTTGATGATCCTAGATCATTGGAGGACGCCATTCGAAAGCTAAGGCATTTCTATGAGAAATCGAAGTGCAGGTTTGAGACTAAGTTAGATTGAAGAGGTAATGCAAAGAACAAAGGAAAATGGGACAAGAAATGAGAAAGACCTCAGGATTTAGGTAATAAAGAGAATGCAACACCACTTAATAAGTTCAATGCATCAGATAAGGGATATGGATACCAATCTGAGGAGCATAATAAGGATCCCGTGCTGTGTTGGACTTGTGGAGGAGATCATCGCAGGAGGGATTGTCCACAGTACTAAAGTGGTTGGACTAAGATATACAGTGTGAAGGAGGCACAAACTGTTGGGATGTTGGTCAAAGTGTTCCACATATTTATGAAACATTGGATAAAAAAAAGGCATACTATCAGACATCTATCATTGAGATAGATGGTAAGCTTTGTGACCAAGTTATTTCTATTTTGATTGAACTAGGATCTAATTATAGCTATGTTAGTTCTAACTTGGTGGATCAATGTGGTTTGAGTAAGGAATTACATGCAAAGTCTTCGTTAATGCAGTTGGCTATAGGTACAAAGAAGAGAGTTCATCATTGGGTAAGAGCTTGTGCATTTGATTTGAATGGTATGCCTACCGCAACACATTTGAATGTATTACCATTGGGATCATACAATATGTTTTTGGGCATGGATTGGTTGTATCTTCATAGAACCAAGGTAGATTGTTATGACAAATCCATTGAGTGTGTTGATGGCAATGGGGAACCAAGAGTCTTACAGGGAAAGAAGAAAGCCACATTAGTTAGGATGGTAACAACTATGCAAGCAAAGTGTAGCTGCATGAAAGGGTGTATGTTATTTTTAGTGCACATTTCTAGTGATAAGGGTAAGGAAGTTGAGGATGTAGATGTGTTGAGTAGGTACCCAATTTTACAACAGTTCAAGGATGTATTTCCTAAGGATATTTCAGAGTTTCCACCTCATAGGGAGGTAGACTTTTCTATTGAGTTAGTGCCAAGGGAAACTCCAACATCAAAAGCACCTTACAGGATGAGCACACCTGAGTTGGTTGAGTTAAAGTTGCAGCTGAAGGAAATGTTGGAAAAGGGATACATTAGGCCAAGTGTATCACCATGGGGTGCACCGGTATTGTTTGTGAAGAAGAAAGATGGTACTCTCAGATTATGCATTGACTACAAATAGTTGAATAAAGTAACCATCAAGAACAAATATGTGTTACCGAGGATTGATGACTTGTTTGATCGGTTGAAGGGAGAAACAGTGTTCTCGAAGATCGACTTGAGATATGGATATCATGAGGTACACATAAAAGAGGAAGACATTTACAAGACAATTTTCTGGACTAGGTATGGGCATTATGAGTTTGTTGTAGTTCCATTTAGTTTGACTAATGCTCCAACTACATTTATGTGCTTGATGAATAGTTTGTTGAGTCCATATTTGGATAAGTTTGTTATTGTGTTCATTGATGATATACTGGTATATTATAAAAATGAGGAAGAGCATGCCAAAAATTTAGCTGCAACATTGAGGTTGTTGAGAGAGCATCAGTTGTATACTAAGCTCAACAAGTGCAGTTTCTTTCAGATCGAGGTACACTACTTGGGGCATGTTGTCTCCATGGAGGGCACTGCAGTAGATCCAGAAAAGATAAGAGCCATCATGGAATGGGTTTCTCCTAAGAATGTGGATGAGGTGAGACATTTCATGGGGTTGGTAGGCTATTGCAGGAGATTCATCAAGAACTTCTCACATATTTCTTATCCTATCACATCATTGCAGAAGAAAGGTATACATTTTGAATAGACAGAAATAAAGGAAAAATAATAACCATAGATGATGGGACACTTATTCCAAGCTTAATGTTGGGAAAAATCCTAGTGATGGGGATCACTTGTGATTGTTTATGGCTTAGGAAATTGGAAAAGGAAATGGCTAAGGATTTCGAAAGGTAAAATGGATTTTTTAGAACAATTATTTATGAAAAATAATGGAATTTAGGAGAAAAGGGAGGTGAAAGGTCACAGGTTGCATGTGAGGAGGAAAATTAAGAAAAATAAAGAAACTAAAGGCCTCATTCATAAAAAGGCTTCTAAGGATCAGTTGGTAATCTTTTGTCAGTTCGGCGTTGGAACTCTCTCATTATTCTCTCTCTCTCTCTCTCATACTCTTTGAGACTTAGATTTCTCTTGGAGCACTCTTGGAGGGTGTGGCATACTTGGATTTTTGGAGAAATAAGGCAAAGGAAGATTAGGAAAGCACAAGAGGGCATTAGGATGAACAACTACATAGGATTTTCTTGCAGGTAGGAAGTTACATGTATTATTTCTTCACTAGTTTTGGCATGCATGGCACATGCATGTGGATTCTTGGTCATGATCTATTACTGGCATGGAGGATTGCCTAGCCTTGCCATTTCCTAGATAATTGTGGAGTTTGTGGGTTTATTTCCTTGTTGTGCTTTTGGTTGGTCATCATGTTTCCTTAGCTTGGGTTGAGTTACTAGTTCCTGGACCCTTGGTTGGACAAATGCTTTGGAGCCTTGTAACAACTTGGGTTGATTTACTAGTCCTGTAGCCTTGGTTGGACAAATGCTCTGGAGCCCTTGGTGGGTTGAGTTACTAGTCCTGGAGCCTTGGTTGGAAAACGACCTGGAGCTTGACGGTAACTATGGGTTGAGTTACTAGTCCTAGAGCCTTGGTTGGAACAAATTCTCTGGAGCCCTAAATGGATGGGATAGAGACCAAACTGATTATGGTTTTGTGATGTTTGATCGTGAGGTGGAATCAATGTTTGATGGGTTGAGGTGGATGGCATTTAGAAGCCCTAGATGAGTTTCGATTGATGTGTTCTATGAGATCCCACATTCATGCTTGGAATATGGCATGGGGGTGAATAGCTGAAGAGAGATTTGATTCAACCATTCTACGGTCGGGTGGAACATGGAAGTCCCATCTCGGGTTTGGATTTTGCATCATTAATGAAAGGTTATTTCTCCTTATACCTATATGATAACTTGATGGAATATATGTGGTTTATATGGTTGTACTTTCATTGGTATTTTTGCTACTATTATGTTGGTTATGTATGTGTTTTATGACAACTATGTATGGATCTCATCATGTTTTTACTTGTAATTGAATGATCAATGTATCTATGACCTAATGGATGGAATGGCAGTTGATGTGTTGAGGCATCAATGTTTCTTAGTGATTCTCAGCTAAGTATGAGACCCCTATGCTTAGATATGTTATTTACACCTGTAGATTACATATTCGTGATATGTTTGACAAAATTCATGTCATGGCTAGTAGGGGTCAAGTCAAGGTCTTATTCAAGTAATTACATCAATACTGTTGTTTCCATGTTATGTTATTGTTTTGAAGGTATCATGAATTTCTGGGTAGTGACCTAGGCTTTGGACCTAAAAATGTGGCTTAATTCCTTGGGGCACTGACACAAAACTAGCAAAAAGAGTCCCTGGATGCTAGTAGACAAGCCTGTGAGAGCATCGAGAGGTCCCTCGATGCTTTCATGCCCATAGTATGAGAGCAACTCGGGTTAAGTTGTCTAAAAGTTCAGTGGGACCCAAGGGCAAGCTGCCTAAAGTGTTGGATTGATTCATGAGGGTTCTGATGCTAATGTTGAATGTCTGTATGGTGTGTTTTCGTCAGTTCCACTTCTTTAACATGACTTAGGAGGTCGAATCATATCATAGTAGCCTCTCGACACATGTTTACCCCGGATGGTCGATTTCTTGGGTAGATGTGGGAGGAGGGTGTTACAAAGGAATTGATCATATAGTTTGTGCATTAAATGGAGTAATCTAAACTAATCATTGTTTTTCAAAAATATGTGCAAACCAAATTATGAAATGTTTTGTTCCATCGCCTGCCTGAGATGGTTCTACCCATTTTCAAAATCCATTTATGCACATTTACATAGTAGTAAATGTGGAAAGTTTGATACTATATGAGCCTTCCATGTTGGATCAAGAAACTAAGGAGAAACTCATACCTACCATAGATATCTTAACACCAGAAGCATAACAAAAATTAGTAGAATATATAACTTTTCATGACATGGCCTTTGGCAGATCAATTTGAAAGGACAACTTCAAAGTAGGGAAAAATTGTACACGAACGAGAAGATAGAGGAAAAATTTCCTCCCCTCATTTTGTGAAAACTTTTTGGAACTAAATTTTTTGTGAAAGCTAAAGGTGTTCTCTCTGTGGGATTTTGATCTCAAGACACTGTTCATTGCAGCGAATCAACAATCATAGTTTTCGTCATCCGATTTTAACACATGAAATCTCTGTCCTACCCCTCTGTAGTCTTGTACAGGGTGGGAACCAATAAATCCTATGCTATTGGGTCATTAATGCTTGCCAGTACCCTATGCCTTCTTGCTTATGCAACACCATACCATGCGATGGTATCGCCATCCCCATCCTGGGGCAATGAATGCATTTGTGTGGATAGATATGATAGGTACGATCAGATTAAAGGCTTCCGTTTAACACGAATCACATCTAATGCACTAATTCCCCGTTTCCTGCCTGATGCAATGAATTCTGCCTTTTATTTTACAGGTTTAGGGCGAACAAGGTATGGGCACTATTTTCTGCATCTTGAGCTATTTTCAGACCTGCACAAAGGATATTCGGCACTAAACCTGCTTTCTCAGACCTGCACAAGTAAGTTTACGATGCTACCATTACGATGCTTCCTGCCTTTCTATATGAGTTTTCTTTTGCTTTGTCTGAGTTTTCTATAGTCGTGCAGCTCAATATTGGATCCAATTTTCGTGCCTATGGAGATGCTGAGATTGTTTCCTTTTCTACAGAACAATGTCATTCAAGCGTACTTTCGTGGCATCTAGAAACTGTGGTGTCGTCTGATTTCTGCATAATATCCTTACAGGTGCCTGCAGCTATTAGGAAGCTCTGAGAGTATTTAGGAAGCTCTGAGAAACTGTAAGGGGGGCACTGGTTGAGATTATTCGAGCAGATTTAATGTTTTTTAATTTAAAAATAGCATCGCTTCATATATTTTATCTTATTTATGAATTTTCATTCAATGTATATCCATCCTCGTATCAGGCACCACTGAGATTTGTTGGTTTATAATGATCATTGAAAGAAGGAAGCTCATCGCCCATACTAACCAAGGCCCTGTTGACAACCTACTTCACCAACTAAGTCACCTCCGCCATCAGCGAGAATCCTTATCAAAGAATATTGATCCGGTCGAATCCCCACCCCGGTTTTCGTAAAACAACCATCAGAATCTAGATTACCTTGACAACCATTGACCTTAAAAACTTAAATATAAGTAATCCAGAAATGCTATAACAAATCTAATTATTTGTTCATTTATTAAAAGACCATATGTTAAAATTAAGTAATAATAGTAAGTAATGATAGGTTTAACGTAAAACCATTTTCTTAAATCTCTTTTTTTTTAAATTAATAGGATAGTATCAGTGTGTTTGCTGGTTTATAATGATCAAACTTAAATATAAGTAATCCAGAAATGCTATAACAAATCTAATTATTTGTTCATTTATTAAAAGACCATATGTTAAAATTAAGTAATAATAGTAAGTAATGATAGGTTTAACATAAAACCATTTTCTTAAATCTCTTTTTTTTTTAATTAATAGGATAGTATCAGTGTGTTTGCTGGTTTATAATGATCAAAATTAAATATAAGTAATCCAGAAATGATATAACAAATCTAATTATTTGTTCATTTTAATAATTTGTTCATTTATTAAAAGACCATATGTTAAAATTAAGTAATAATAGTAAGTAATGATAGGTTTAACGTAAAACTGTTTTCTTAATTTTTATTTTTTTTAAATTAATAGGATAATATCAGTGTGTTTGCTGGTTTATAATGATCATTGAAAGAGCGGTCATCACTATCTACGACTTAAGAGCGGTCATCTTAAACTTTGAAACATATATTATATTCTTAAAAAAAAAAATCTGTCATTTCAAGTTAAAAAAATATTCCATTTCATGCCTTAAATCAAGCATTCCAGGTTTAAGTGCATATTAATAGAGCTTGATTAACTTAACTCAGGCTCATTAATGTAAGGATAAGTTTTCATTAGGATTTTGTTTTGTTAATAAGAATTTAGTGTTTTTGGTTGATTTAGTTTTCTTAACATATAAATTTAGTATATTTGGATTAGTTCGAGTTTCTTAACATATAATTAAGTTTTATGGAATATAAATTCTTTTTTTTTATAAAAAATTAATTACATTTACTTTTGAGTTAAAATAATATTTGTTTATATAATTTGGTTCATTTGTATTAGTTACGCTTTATTAGTCTGCAATGTTAAAAGAAACTGGTTACCAAAACCATATTGGGTTGCATGATTTTTCAATTTAATTTAATTTAATTTGGCCTAATTTTACATGTGAATTTGTTATGATTTTGGTTTCAAAAATGCATATCTATTCATATTTATCTACATACATTCAATTTATAATACACATTTGCGAAAATAACTGTGAGATTAGATATAATTTTGTTTATTTAATTGAACACTATATATTTGTGAATGAAAGCTTATAGCTAGCCTCTTAAGAGAAACGAAGTGACATCGTTTTCAATTTTTTTTCTATTTTTCACAAGTCACATAACTTAATTAGTAAATGAGTAAGTGGTCCATAATCCACACATATTTTTTACTAACCAAAGCATTTTTACTTCATTAGCAGTGGGACTAGGAACAGAGTGTTATTAAAGAAAGGGAGTAGCCCCTACTTCCCTTGTGTCTTTTAGATGATCATGGGCTTGCATCTGAAAGCTTTCTCAAAGCACTTAGTTTTCCATCTCCCTTTTTAGGCTGACATAGTGTAATAGGAAGGTAGTAAGTGGCCCATCAACCACACATTATTTTATTTGCAGGTAAGGAACAAGCATAACTTAGTGAAAGTAGAGGATTTTGTAAAGGATCATCGTATATCCACATCATTCCACTTTTTATGTTCACTTTGTCACTTACACACACATTGCACTACACACACTAAGCTACTCTATACTTTGAACAAAGGGCATCAAGTTTCAAGAGCTTTTGTACATAGTTTATTTGAGCTTACTTTTTCACACCATAAGTGAAGGAAGACACCTAAAAGCAATCATAACTTGAAAAAACTAAATTTCCCCACAGGGGCCATAAAATAATTTATAGTTTAGGTTAGGACTGTTGGGGGTAGGCATCAAATAAGCTGCCATGGTCATGTTACATTTTGAAACATAGAAGTTGTCTTTTAGGGTGCTTCAAATCCTTCAATCATCCCACAGAAAAGACTACCCGGGCAACATAAAGACCTGATTCAAAGGGGGTTCGGCTTAGGCTCAGTGCATGCGGTACTATATGGGGCTACCCGACTTGTATAGTGCTCGGTACTGATCACCAATTACCAAGAAGCTAAAGACTCGACTACCCCGTGAGACGAAGGTATCTTATTGGCCAAATTTTAGGGCATCTTTCCCTATAGGTGGAGGTGCGGGAAGCACTAAAGCCTCATTCATTACCTTGGTTGATTCTTTTGGCTGTTGGAAGTGTCACTAGTTTTTTTGAGGCATAGCCCCAGCACCCATCATAAAATATATCTCTGCAAGGCTCAGCTACTTTGAGAGTGGAAAGGATGAATAGGTCTTCATAGGATCTTTTATCATACGCAAAACAAATTAAAACCATTTTTCTTGTTTGATTGATCACATAGCTTAACTTAAAGGGAAAGTAACAATTTATTTTTCACTTTGTTTTATGTATGTAATTTTTTTTGTATACATATCCCTTGCCTCACCACAGAAGTGACAAACAATCCATTTAAGAATACATAAATACCTTACTTTTTCATATTAAGAATAATAAGACAATGATATGCAAAACATTCCAATTCCCGTTTCACCTAAATATACATTAAAATAAATTCTACAAATAAAAATTGAAACAAAATATTTAAGTTTACGAACAAAATATTTTTAAATAATAAAATAATTAATCAAATTATAATTAATTAAGAAAATTGAAACCATTAACTATATTTCATTCACTATAATTATAAATTCTAATTACTTATAAATAATGTTTCCTTTTTGTCCATTAACTATTGTAGAAATGTAATTATGATTGTAAAATATACTATTATTATTACCAAAATTTAATAATTTAATCAAATTCAAATGATCCATTAAAAAAATGAAAAGAAGTGTAAACTTACTTCATAATATATTTTGTACGAATTGAAATATGTTCCCAAAATACTCTTGTTAATATCTAAATGTAAATTTTGTTATACTAAAATGGAAATAATAAACATATTTGTCATTGAGATTTTGAAATTTGTTACCAAATGATATAGAACTGGTTATGGTTTATTAAGTTTTATGTCTTAGGAGCCAAATCAATGTTCTTAACATTTATTTATAAGTGGAGAAAGAAATACAACTAACACATTTTAATAAAAGCACATGCATATTGAATAAATAAATAACCTACAGAGTTCATCAAATGAACTGACAAAAGTAGGATTCTAATTCTTAGAACTAGCTGCAAAGTTTATGTTCGGTTAGAAAAATTCAAAATAATAAAACTAGTGCAGTCATAAAAATGAGATGGCTAATAAATATTGGTAGATATCAATTTTCAAGGAGACATGCCTTTCTCAATATATATCAAAGTAAAAAAAATTACTTCCAAAGCTTGTGTTTTTGAAAAACAATATGTTTGATTACAAAAGTTCAATGAAACTAGTGCAACCATATAAATTAGATGACTAGTAAATAATAGATATCAATTCATAATCAATAACAATAGACACTACTTTAGTATATCTCATTTTATTAAGATTTAAAAAAACATAAAACTTAACTAATTTATAATTTTATTTTAAATTATATTATTATTATTAATTATAAAAACAAGTAATACATAAATTAAACATCTATACATTTATAAAAACATGTATCTAGATTTTTAATCATGAGGATTTGCACTCACTTTACCATGGAGATTTGCTAATGTAAATAAGCTTTCATATAATATGAAGGCTTATCAATACCACATGACCAAACACCATAACTTGTTTTATATGACACTTGGTTGTATGGAATTTTTTTTTAATTAATCAATTTAATTAAAAAGACCAAAAAAACATAAATATTCTAGAACATTCCACGAAAATTAAATTCCTACCACTAATAATTATTGATGATTCAATTAAAATTCTAAAAACTCTACTAATTTTCTTAACTTACTAATTAGCATGTTATAGAGTGGGGTGGTGGGTGATAGAGGGGTTATTACAGATCCTATATGATTAATTGAAAGTGCATTTGTTTGGGTTCTTGATATTTCAATAAATAATCATGCTGAATCTTATACACTATGGAAAGGTTTGAAGGCTTCCATCAACTTTGATTTTCAAATTTTGAAGGTGGTGATGGATTTTTAGAATGTAACAAGGTGTATGGTTCACATTACTCCATTGAACACTCTTTTGGCTTTAATACTAAAGTGGGTGAAGAAGGTATCTAAGACCTCTCTAGGGTTAACTTCTTGCATGCTTTAATGGAGCATAATGCTTTGATTGAGATATATGAAAATCAATCCGCACGTTGCTTATGTGAGCAACTATTTGGTTCCACACAATTTCGATCCAGTGAGAGGTTCCACCCTTTATTCTTCAGGGATTATGGTTGTAGGCTTTGGGATTTAGCTAGAGGAACTAGATTGCAAAATAAATTTTGATTTGGTGAGTCTTAACTTTCGGAGCTACTTGATTTGCATGATCCTTATCCTATTCTATAACATTAGTAAGTCACCACCATTGTGTCTTGTTTTCTGAAAGAAGATTTAATAGAGGGGATTGCCTCTTGTCTTAATTCACAACATTTTTTAGTGGTTTTACTCTCGATATTTGGGGGTTTGCTGGGAGAGGTGTTATGTCTCCCTTTCATCCCTCTTCGAAGGGCCCCAATTAGCACACTGATTCCCACTATTGTACAATCAGTGGGGGTGTATCATAGCCCACACCCACTACCTTTTTTCCTATTTCACTTCCACCATGCCTTTATCCATCAAGCCTAAACCATGCCTATATCCATCACCAAGTGGTCCGGCATCTACCTAGGAAGGGCGGTCTTCTCCATTGCCCAAGATCTTCACAGTGAGAATGAGTAGTTAATCAAAATCTCTTCATGAATTAATAAAATTGATTCTATGCATTATATTTTTTACAACTAATTGATTAATGTAATTTTTGTAGAAATATCAATTTGGAAATTCACTTGGGAGTACCATACATAAATAATCATTCTTTGTTTTAAACGAAAAATATTAGAAACTTCCTTTAAAAAAAACATAAAACACAAGTATATGATAAACAAAGCACAATATATTGTCCCATGATAAATGCAACTTATTGTATAAATAAAAATAATTTCATGTGCATTGTAAAGAAATCCTTGTAGGAAACAATCGTAGACTCTAGCTAATAGATTATAGGAAAGAAAACTTGGGTCCCCATTAGGACCTTCCAATTTATCATTTTAAAAAGTGGTATATGATAAATAATAAATATTAAAAATTAACGCACACTGTCTTTACAAAAAGTAACTAATTAGTATCTACTTACTATGGTTTTTTTTAATATGAACGAAATTTATTAATGGATCTATGACATTCATCAAGGTATAAATTTGTTTTGTTCAATCATGTCTATAACAAGAATAACAAATAAATATATTAAATATGTTTTTAAATTTTTATAGAGTGAAGGACCTTACAAGACTACATAGTGAAATGTAAAGTAGTATTTCTTCATATGTTGATTAATGGTAAAAGAAACAAAATCGTTGCTTTTTGAAGCTTCATGGCACTTCCAAGATTTTACTGAATGTTTGTGTTGTTGGCCATTATTTCAACAACCCAACCACTAGCTAATTAGTTGATTAATGAATGTTCATATTTATACTTTTAAAAAACTTAATAAAATATGACACGAATGTTCATATTTATACTTTTAATAAAATTAATAAAATACACCATTAGGAGAACAAGGGCCAAGTGAGTAGGATGTTGATTAATCTTGTATAAAACTTTACTATTCTTTTATCATGAATAAATTAGTTCTTCTCCCATCATGTCTTCTACCCTTTCTTCTTCTTCTCCTGGTGAAAGTCTTGATGCTAGTAACTAGGAGGCTAAGAAGAATAAGAGAAGGAAGAAGAAGAAGAAGCAACATAAGAAAGGGTTTAACAAACCAACCATGGTCGTGAGTGTTGGTAATGTTGAGGAACCCTCCAACATGCAACACATGCCCAAATACCTTTGCAAGCTTTGTAAGGGTGCTCACCTTCTTAAGGATTGTTCTGGTATACCTAGAGTCTTAGAAGTGTGGTATAAATATTCCTGTCAACTTATGGTTGATCCATTGACTAGTGATTCTTAAGTTCTTGGGGAAAAGGGTAAAGTTAGGTTTCCTTGTAGGTTATTTGAGGGGAGGCATCAAAATCACCTTTTCCCTCATATGGATGTAGCCTCTAAATTGTCTAAATCAACTTTGTTCAGAATGCCCACTTTTTCTATGGAGAATGCGTCGAGTCTTGCTCCCTTTAGTAAACTTAGTTCTTTCTTGATCAAACTCAAAGTGGTGTGACATTCCTACATTAGTTTTGACCCAAACCGTCAATCTAGGAGTTTACAAAACCTTCCTCCTTTGAGAGAGGTGTTATGTCTCTCCCTTCGATCCCTCTTTGAAGGGCCTCTATTAGCACACCATCTCATGTCTCGGTGTTGGGCTGTTAGGGTCCCACCCTAACCCCCTTATTTATGTCATGGGATCACGTCATAGTCAAGAGTCAATAAAACCCATATTAATATTTGTAAGTGGTTAACCCGCAATTAATGACGGGACCACAGTTAGTTGCAAATGGGCCGTAGTATTAGATAGATGGTATTAATAAAACCCACGGTATTGGCCCGTGGTATTGCATGTATGAGTCATATATAAAGGATAGAGACTCCTTGCAAGGAGAATTGTGTCTTATTTTTGTAGTCGAGCTCTGCTCTATTGGAGGTTGCCCCCTCGAAGAGGCAAGTGAACATTACTCTCTGAATAATAAAATCATTGCTATTCTGTGTTCTGGGTATCTTTTCTTCGCATATTCTGTATTTGGGTATCATTTTGCAGGTTAAGAGCATAACAAGTGGTATCAGAGCACTTTCCAGGGCCGGTGGGATCTCCAATTCTTAGCAAAAAAAAAATTCGGCTAGAGACGTGTTCCGGCGTCTTTAAACCACGGGATCTGTCGTTGAGCGCATAAACCTGCGGATTTGGGGAGGCATGCACGCAGGAAATACAAGAGGTGGTCACGTCTGTTGGACTCCCTTGTAACCCCTGTGGGTACCCCTTCGAGTAGTAGTGCATTAGACAAAACCGTGCATGGACTGTCTTCCACGTACCCTCTGGGTATATCGGAAGCCCCCTAGGCTCCCTTGAAACCTCGCCATAGATAAACCGTCGGCCGTCTTGTGGCTACAGTACACCGAGAACAGCACTCGGAGAGATTACTCGCCCGTACGATAGGGAAGTCGGGTTGTACGGCTAAGGGTACGGTCGATCCTCCTTAGTTAGAGCCCTGAAACATTGGGCCGAGTACTACTGCCAGACCCTTATGTATATTGCGATCTGTAGCACCTGACACTCCTCACGACCATAGTTTCCTTTTCTATCGGGGGATCACACATCATCTATTCCCGATCCGCGTGTGCAAAGAGGTGCAGCAGCAGCAGACATCAGTCCCGCAGATCCATCAGATCCACCGCAGTAGTTGTTCCGCCATTCAGATCTCTCAGACCCACCAGATCGGAGTTGTTGTGAAGGGTTCCTATACCGGGGTATACTTTTCACGGGGCTTTTGGCAGCATTGACATTTTGAGGATTTGGCGACTGCAGTATTGATCAAGGAGTAAAACTCCATTAGGAGTTTTCAAAAAAAAAAAAGAGTCTGAGATCTTCAGGGGCGCTTATTGGTGATCTAGCCCATCAGAATCAGGACGACGAGCTGAGCAAGGTGGTACCATTCAATTTATTAGTAAAAAAATTTTAGGCGGTCCCAATTTTTCATCAGGTTGGTGTATGGTAGAAACTAGAGCTCAAGCGATGGCTAATGAAAGGATGGACAAACTGGAAGAAACTATGAACTCCATCCAAACTGATATTCGCGGACTAAGTCTCCAGATACAGCAATTACTCTCGAAGGGCAAGGAGCAAGCCCACGAGGAGGCGTATAATGGCCATGAATACAATGAGGGTGAGTCTAGCCACTCTCCTCACGTCTGGCACACCCATCCACCACCCAGTCAGCAACCTCCCAAGTTGGATGTGCATAAATTTGATGGTTCTCACCCGTCCGCATGGCTAGCACAAATGGAGCAGTATTTCAAATTGAATCATATCCCCGAGGATGCAACTAAGCTTATGTTGGGGAGCATGTACTTGGACAATGAACGGTGGCAATGGTGGGAATGGCATCAGCGTTGCAATGGACCTTTTAGGACTTGGACCCAATTTACCAAAGCTCTTCAAGATCGCTTTGAACAGGAAGACTCTTTTTTGGGTCGTCTCACTAAGCTCCGATACACTGGTACAGTGGATGAATATATTACCGCTTTTGAAGCCTTAGCCTTCCGCACTAGGGGTCTCACAGATGAGTTCTACACGGAATGTTTTATCAGTGGTCTTAAAGAAGCCATCAAAGCTCAAGTTCTATTTCACCACCCTCCCACGTGGACGGAGACTTGCCAGGTAGCTCGTAAGGTGGAATGTGCATTAGCAGCCCAATACAGTCACCCAAATTTCCCCGCTAAAGGTCGTCCCCCATAGGCTCACAACACGACTCAAACACTTAAGGTCCAAAAGGTGTCACCTGCAGAAATGGCCGAAAGAAGGAAGCAAGGACTATGTTACTACTGTGATGAAAAATAGTCCCCAGGTCATAAATGCAAGGAGCCCAATTTTTTTCAAATAGATGCCACTGACTACAGCTCAACAGAGGAAGATCCACCACTTGAGGAACATGAGGCGCTATAAGAAGACAACCCAAAGGAGAATGTCTCTGACGAACCAGTTATTTCGCTGCATGCGTTGGCAGGGATTTCTTCCCCTCAAACTCTCAAAATCCGGGGTTTTCTTAGACATCGCCCAGTAGTAGTCTTGATTGATAGTGGAAGTACCCATAATTTCATCCATCAAAAAATCACAGAAGCAACGCATTGTTTTGTAGGAGCAGTTTCTAACTTCCAAGTCCAAATTGCAGATGGGGGCACAATGAAATGTGAAGGCCGCTGTGAAAATGTCAAAATTCAAATGGGGGATTATTAGTTGAAAACCCACATGTTTGCCATACACATGGGGGGTTGTGACATTGTCCTCGGCGTTGAATGGCTCCGCACTCTTGGGCCAATCACAATGGATTTCCAGGAGTTATATATGAGTTTTAAGCAGAACAACTCCACACATACCCTGCGTGGACTCCAGGTGGGAGCCCCCTCTATCATCAGCTCGCATAGGATGGAAAAATTGTTAAAAAAGGGCCATCATGGAGTAGTATCTCAATTTAATGCCATCCAGGTAGTCGAAACCATGTCTCTGCCAATTCATCATGAGATGCAACAGATTTTAAATAACCATCGGACGGTCTTTGACAAGCCTCATGAGCTTCCACCCTCGCGAGGGGAACATGATCATAGCATCACCTTGGTTCCAGGGGCCCAACCCCCAAATGTGCAGCCATACAGATATCCGTTCACCCAAAAGAATGAAATAGAAAAAATCATCAAGGAACTGTTGGAAGCAGGTGTCATTCGTCCCAGCATTAGTCCTTATTCATCCCCAGTGGTCATGGTGCTCAAGAAAGATGGGGAGTGGCGGATGTGTCCCGACTTTAGGGCCCTCAATAAGTTGACAGTCAAAGATAAATTTCCCATCCCGGTGGTTGATGATTTGTTGGACGAAATCAATGGGGCTCAATTCTTCACTAAGTTGGATCTTCGCTAAGGCTACCACCAAATTCGCATGAAGGAAGTCGACATTCCCAAGACGGCTTTCATAACTCATGAAGGCCATTATGAGTTCCTGGTCATGCCATTTGGTCTTTGTAATGCCCCCTCTACTTTTTAGAGCCTTATGAATCACATTCTCAAACCATATCTCATAAAATTTGTCCTTGTCTTCTTCGATGACATCCTCATCTATAGTGGCACTTGGGCGGCACATCTTCAGCATGTAGATCTACTCTTGCAACTGCTCCGCAAGCATAAATTATTTGTCAAGATGTCCAAGTGTTCGTTTGGCATGGAAGAAGTTGAGTATTTGGGCCACATTGTGGGGCGTGAAGGTGTCAAGGTGGACCCCAAAAAGATCCAGGCAATGCAAGAATGGCCTCAACCTAAGACCTTGAAGAGCTTGAGAGGATTTTTGGGTCTCACAGGCTATTATCGTAAATTTGTCCGCAACTATGGCCGCATAGCGAAGCCCCTCACTCAACTCCTAAAGAAAAATTCCTTCTTCTGGAATGAGGAAGCACAACAGGCATTTACCGCTCTCAAAAACGCCATGTGTTCCACTCCAGTCTTAGCACTACCTGACTTCACCAAATCCTTTGTCATTGAATGTGATGCTTCGGGTACAGGTATTGGGGCGGTCTTAATGCAGGAAGGGCGACCGTTGGCCTTCACAAGCCAACAACTCAGTGGGAGGAATCTGGGCCAATCTACCTACGAGAAGGAAATGATGGCCATCTTACATGCAGTCGAGACCTGGCGACCTTACTTATTGGGGCGACGTTTCCAAATCCGCACAGATCATCACAGTCTTAAATATTTTTTGGAGCAACGCCTATCCTCCCCACAACAAAATAAATGGTTAGCCAAAATGCTGGGATATGATTATGAGATCATTTACAAGAAAGGGATGGACAATAGTGTAGCAGATGCATTATCTCGCCAATTTGAGGAGGAAAGTACTATGCTCGCAATTTCCCTCCCCATTCCAGACTGGATTGAAGAGGCTCGCAGGGAATGGTTTTCACACCCCGGGCTCTCCCAACTCATTTCTCAATTGCAGGTAGATCCTAATTCCACCAAGGGATACTCGTGGCAGAATGATATTCTTCGCTACAAGGACAGAGTTGTAATCTCACCAACATCCACCCTCAAAAGCCGCATTTTGGCAGAATTGCACTCATCTCCCATTGCAGGACATTCGGGCTTTCAGAAGACGTATGCTCGCACCAGAAGATCATTTTTTTGGACAGGCATGAAAAAGGACATCCTTACCTTCGTAGCAGAATGTGATGTCTGTCAACGCCACAAAGGGGAAACCGTCAACACACCAGGCACATTACAACCATTGCCCATTCCGGCATCAATTTGGACGGAGGTTTCTATGGATTTCATTACAGGTCTTCCAAAGTCAAGGAACAAGTCAGTCATCATGGTGGTTGTGGACCGACTGTCGAAGTAGCTCATTTCTACGCCCTACCCCACCCGTTTACACCAACTTTGTTTGCTCAATCTTTCATGGATCAGATCTTCAAATTGCATGGCATGCCCACTTCTATTGTGTCCGACCGCGACCCGATCTTCACCAGTAATTTTTGGCAGGAACTCTTCAGAATACAAGGCACTAAACTCAAACTCAGTTCTTCATATCATCCGCAAACAGATGGTCAAACCGAAGCCATCAACAAATGTCTAGAAACCTACCTTAGGTGTTTCACTTCAGAAAAGCAACACCTTTGGGTACAGTGGTTACCTCTGGCTGAATGGTGGTATAACACCAACTATCATGCCACCACCAAAATGACTCCCTATGAAGCAGTATATGGTCAACTTCCGCCTTCCCCTACTTCTTATCTCAAGGGGTGCTCCAAAGTACAAGCAGTGGATCAACTCCTACAACACCGCGCAACCATGCTCACCCATCTTAGAGAGAATCTTCATCAAGCTCAGAACCGCATGAAGCAACAGGTCGACCAACATCGCTCAGAGCGCCAATTTCAAGAAGGGGATCAGGTCTTTTTGAGGCTGCAACCATATAAGCAAACATCACTCAAAGACAAGGGTTGTCAAAAGCTCTCTCCAAAATTCTACGGACCATACCAAGTACTTCAACGCATTGGAGAAGTGGCTTACAAGTTGGCTTTGCCACCTACGGCAAAAATCCATCCATTTTTCCATGTATCATGCCTCAAGAAAGTGATTGGGAACAATTGCCGAGTTCAAACCAGTCTACCTGAATTGGATGAAGAAGGGTCAATCTGGCTTCAACCCGAACAGGTTCTAGACACACGAGACAAGCACCTGTGCGGCCGCATGATTAAGGAAGTCCTCGTCAAATGGAAAGACACCTCTCCGGAAGATGCAACTTGGGAACCAGCCACTATTCTTCAACAGTTTCCGCAGCTTCAGCCTTGAGGACAAGGCTAGTCTTAAGGGGGAGGGCATGTTAGGGTCCCACCCTAACCCCCTTATTTATGTCATGGGATCAAGTCATAGTCAAGAGTCAATAAAGCCCATATTAATATTTGTAAGTGGTTAACTCGCAATTAATGACGGGACCACAGTTAGTTGCAAATGGGCTGTAGTATTAGATAGATGGTATTAATAAAACCCACGGTATTGACCCGTGGTATTGCATGTATGAGTCATATATAAAGGATAGAGACTCCCTGCGAGGAGCATTGTGTCTTATTTTTGTAGTCGAGCTCTGCTCTATTGGAGGTTGCCCCCTCGAAGAGGCAAGTGAACATTACTCTCTGAATAATAAAATCATTTCTATTCTTTGTTATGGGTATCTTTTCTTCGCATATTCTGTATTTGGGTATCATTTTGCAGGTTAAGAGCATAACATGGGCACATCCTTGATTTTATGAGATTTTCATGTTAGGTATTTCCCTTTGACCCGTTACACCTCAACCACTCATCACAAGTTGTACCATGAGACCAACATGGTGACACCACCTCCACAAAGACATCATATGCCATACATGGTTACTCTAAATTTGTATGAAATGTCTAAGTTGATTAATGACCCAAATATTACCTTTACCAAAGTGGTTTACCTAAAAGGTATAAAATAGTTACCTAAAAATGTGATTTCTATTCTTAGTGATATGCATTAATCAAGACCATAATATCTACTCAAACCAAATTATTTTCAATGCAATTTTTATAGGTATTTGAAGAATGAAGAAGTGGGAGAGGATTAATGAGTTGGAAGTTGAAGACCCAGAGGATATGATTGAATTTTCAGCAGAAGATTTAACATGGACAGAGATTGATGGGGACCAAGTTGCAATTATTCCATATTGTCGACTTGATGATTTTATAAGAGGAGAGGAATCGAGTGAACATGCACCCACTCAATTTCTTCTTACTTCTCAATGAAGTAAAAAAGCAGAGGATATCAGACAAACATATTTTTCAACATATCTAGAGTACATTATGTGAGTCTTTATATCTTTTTTCAATATATGTATAATTTTTTTCAATATGCATAAATGTTATATCTAATTTGTTGTAAATGTTTTATATAGTTATTGGTGTGCATATGGTCCGAAGTGCAACAACAGAATTATGAGTGCATCCTCAGATCAAAATGAAAAACACAATCAACATGAAAGTATTAAAGTTGTTTGCCAATGTCACTTCATTATGTGATGACTTCAACTTAGACCAGATGATGCTGTAATAATATATACTGCATGTAGGCATATTGATAAATCCAATGTTGTTTGTCATGGAAAAGATGCAATCAGTAGGCCTATGAGATTCAATTATGCACCACATTTACAAGGGATATTTGATCTATTGTCCAACATTTAATCCAAAGAGGTTTTAATGTTACAATGATATGGGACAAGTTCATCTTTGATGTGAAGGATGGACTCGGTGAGTTATACATAGGGACATCTCGAGATACATACATGACAAGACAAGACAAGATATATTAAAAATTTACAATTATATCATAAGGCTAGAGTATGTTAAAGATCAAAGTGATCCAATCAGTGTAGAATGTTGGTATAAGGAACAAGCTGAGAGCTTTTTCTTCTACCAGAAACAAGATCTTGCTGAAAAAATCCCTTTTATCATAGGAATACAAACAAAGTGGATGCGTTCAATGATGCTAAAATATTCTCACAACAATATAATCTCAATGGATTCAACATTTAGTACAAATAAGTACGGGGTGAGTACAAAATTATCTTAAATCTAATTGATTTATTCAACACCATTTTAATGCTTGTATCTTATATAAATATCATTATGTACTTTGTTTGTAATGTAGTATCAACTTTACACTTTAATGGTCTTCAACAAACATCACAATGGGGTTTCAGTAGCTTGGGTGATATCATCACGCAATACAATATTTGATATTTGTAAATGGATGTCAACTCTCTTTGCCATTGGGAAGAAAGAGAGACCAGATTGGCATGTTAAAGCCTTCATTACAGATGATGCTACTACTGAAATTGAAGTGTTAAGGTGATGTGTTTATTCTTTTTATAAGAGACATAAAAATATTCTTAATGTATATTCTCTCTAAAATTATGTTATTCCAAGTCTTCAATCAACTGTACAATATTATTATGTGTGTGGCATGTTCATCATACATGGTTGAAGAATGTTGGAAACAAAGTCCAAGGAAGGGAAAACCAAATCCGCATTTTCCATGCTTTCGGAGAAATCATGCACACATGTGAAGATGATGAAACTGTAAAAAAGGCAGTTGAAAATTTATTTGAAGGATTAAGTGACTATACAAAGTTTTTGGAATATTTTAAAACAACTTGGTTAGCCAACAACAAAATATGTAAGTTTCTTATAAGTGGCTTTAATGACTCTATTTTTCATGTCATATGTATAGTTATTAATTCATAACCAATAAATTTCTTTCTTCAGATATGTGGGCAAAAGCGTACAGAAATTTTCCACATTCCAATCAAAATGCAAATAATGCAATTGAGTCTTACCATCGGTATATCAAACAAAGGTACCTAAGTGAGAAAAACAATGCATGCCATAGGCAGGTTGATTGGTTGATTTATGTGTTGTTGACAAAGGTTGTATTATATTACAATCATATGCAACGTTTAAAAGAAGATGGTTTTGTATGACCCAAAAAAATTGAGGAACAGTTGAATTCATCCAAGTGTAGAGCTAACCAGATCCCAAATGAAGATTGTGTGCTTGATGAAAGGAGTAACAACAATTATTGGGTTCGTAGCCAAAATAATAATACTCATGATATTTGGTACAATGTCATATATAAAGATTCCAATCTACACTTCTGTAATTGCAAGTGGGCCTTAAACGGAAATGTTTGTAAACATGTATTGAAAGTTTAGATGTTGGTGGGTAACATTAGTTTGGGTGAAAATGTATTGCCTAATGTCGCTAATCCTACTATAGAAATTCTAGAATTTTATTTGATTTGAATGAATCAGCTATATTGGGCCCAGAAATCCAAACAGAGCTTCTACCATGCTTTGATTCTCCTCCCAATCTAAATTATCATAATGAAACAAGCATTGATGATTTAGATAATTTCTCATATAATGTTGAAAATACCAATGTACGACCAGATAGTTGATTATTTGAAGATGATGAGATGAAATGTGTTAACTCATAAACTCATGAGAAATTGAGATCCATAATACCTACAAATTTGGAACAGGCATATGCATTAAACAACTTGGTAGACAAAGTATGTCAAGAATACAACAAAAAGAATTTCAATACTATAACTCCATCCAAGATCACTACCAAGAGAAAACATAGTTTCTTGAGCCCGGTCAATAAGAAAAGGCGTTGTGGTCGCAAGTCAAATGCAGGGAAAGATAAACTACAATTTGAAAGGGTTGGACAAGTTTGTGCAAAAAAAAAGAGCATGAATGAACAACTGGAGTTATCTTCTCAACAATAAAGAACTGTGGACCACATGCCTGAGTTAGTGCAACATTCTATTATACACAAAAATGGTAAATCTGATGTTATGCATTTTTAATGTGAAATATGATATATTACCATTTGCAATGCATAGACATAGCTATATGAACTTTTTTTGTTGTTACAGTTGACGGGCCAACTTGTCGACTCCAATTATTTGATGAGCACATCAATGAAAGAAACTATAGCATTGGAACACTTCTCCAATAAGTACCATCCCAATTTCCTCCCCAAGGGTGCTTCCCCCTATTGTACAACCAATGAGGATGTATTGTCAGCCACACCCACCACCTTTTTCCTTCATAAATTCTCCCATGCCTATAACCGCCTCCCCAAACCCTTCCCAATTCTCACCCCTGCCCTTTAACCATCCCCCTTCTCATTGTTCCAATCATCCACCCTTAACATTCCAATTCCCCCCCTAGGGTGATCCCTTGCCCTAGGGTTATTCCCACTATTGTACAACCGATGGGGATGTATCATCGCCCAAACCCACAACATTTTTCCAATTTTTCTCCCACCATGCCTTTATCCATCACCCTTGAACCATGCCTATATCCATCACCAAGTGCTCCACCATCTACCCAGGAAGGGCAGTCTTCTCCATTGCCTTAAATCTTCATGGTGAGAATGAGTAGTTGATCAAAAACTTATCATTAATTAACAAAATTGATTATATGCATTTTGGATTTTACAACTAATTGGTTATTGAATTTTTGCAGCAATATCACTTTGGAAATGCACTTGGGAGTGCCAAGAGTGGTGATGGTGACTTATACACCCAATTTATAGATCATTCGTGAGGCGGATTTGTTGGGTTGTGTTATATTTTTTGGACCCTATATTAGGTTGGGTGAACCTACCTATGGTTTTTGGTCCATGGTTTTGGACGCGATGGTAATTCGGTCCATGGTATTGGATGCTTGGGCATGTATACATATGTATTGTAACATTGAAAGGAATATAATGAAAAATCAAGCTGGTAGTCCCGGTTTTGGGATCCAAGGGAAAATCTCTGTGTTTTATGTGTTATGCTCTCGCATTGTTTATTTTCTGTGTTTTAGAATTCGTATGCAGGTAATTTCTGTACAGGGTTAAAACCTACATATGGTATCAGAGATGTTTTGGCTTCAAGGGGATGCCTTTGTTGCTGAGGGGTTTCGCTCGGGCCTGTGGTAGACCTTGTTCAGTGGGAGATCTGCGGGATCGATTCTGGTGGTGAAAGAAGATGGCGAGCAGTGGAAACATAGAGATCAAGAAATTTAATGGTCAAAGTTTTGAGTTGTGGAAACTCAAGATGGAGGATCTGTTGGTGGATAAAGATCAGTGGATCACGGTAGATTTGGGTACTAAACCAACAGGAGTGTCCAATGAAGAATGGAATAAGTTGGATCGGAAGGAAAAGAGCACAATATGATTGTGTGTCTTAGATTCAATACTGCTGAATGTATCAGGGGAAGCTACGGCAAAGGCTTTGTGGGACAAGTTAGGGACTTTGTACCAATCTAAGTTTCTAGTGAATAAACTATTCTTGCGGAAAAAGATGTATAACCTGAGGATGAAATATGGAGACTCGATGACAGAGCATCTGAATGCATTTAATACTGTGGTAAGTTAGTTAGCATCTGTTGATATTAAAATTTTAGATGAAGATAAGTGCATCAGTTTGTTGTGTTCTCTACTAGATTTGTGGGATAGTCTAGTTATTGCAATATGTAGCAATGCAACTACCTTGCAATTTTATGAAATAGTCTCATCCTTGCTGGCGGAGGAGATGAGACGGAAAAAATTTGTACGAGGATGGTCCCAAAACAGAAACAAAAATAAGTCATCAAGTGGGAGATCTAAATCTCCAGGAAAACCTGTAAAGGTGGTATGCTGGAAATGCGGAAAGGAAGGGCACTACAAAAGGGACTGTAAATCTAAAGCTCCTAATAAAAGAAAGGGATTTGATGATGCTCCTTCTGCAGAGGCGAAAGCCACCTCAGATGAAGGTGGGGATATGTACTTGGCTTCTTCAAGTACACATGTATATCATGAGGCATGGTTGATTGACTCAGGTGCATCCTTTCACTTCACTCCCCATAGAGAGTGGTTCTGCAAGTATGATAAATACGACGGTGGTGATGTCTTCTTAGGGGATGATAGGAAGGCTAGAATCGTTGGTCGTAGAAAAGTAAAGTTGAAGTTGCAAGGTGGAAGGGTTAGAACACTTCCAGGTGTTCTGCATATTCCTGCATTAGCGAGAAATCTGATTTCTGTAAGCAAGCTGGATGATGCAGGTGTAAAAACATTGTTTGAGAAGGATACCTGCAAGATGGTTCGGGGAGCACTGGTATTGATGCGGGGAGTTCGGATTGGAACTCTGTACAAGCTGCAAGGTAGCACCATTGTTGATGGATGCAATAGTTTTGTGGTTCCTGAAAGTGGAGCTGAAAATCTAGTGGTCTCTGGAGAGAAGACCATGTTGTGGCATCAAAGTCTTGGACATATTGGAGAGAAGGGCCTTCGAATACTTCATGGTAAAGGTATGGTAGAAGCTATGAGTAATAGCTCTCTAGATTTTAATTTCTGTGAAAATTGTGTATACGGGAAGCAAAATCGTGTGAGTTTCCCCTCTGGTGGTAAGAGGGTGAAACAGATATTAGAGATTGTGCACAGTGATATGTTTGGACCTGTAAAGGTTCCATCACTAGGTAATTCTATGTACTATGTATCATTTATAGATGACTTCTCAAAGAATACATTGATATATTTCCTTAAGAAGAAATCTGAAGTCTTTGGCAGGTTTAAAAAATTTAAGGCTCTGGTGGGAAACCAGACAGAGAAGAAGATAAAGGTGCTGAGGATAGATAACGGTGGAGAGTTTTGCAGTAAGGAATTTGAAGAATTCTGTAAGAAGTGTGGTATAGCACGACAGAAGACTACTCCATATACACCTCAACAAAATGGAGTTGCAAAAAGAATGAACAAGGCATTGATGGAAAGGGCAAGAAGCATGCTCAGTGGTGCCAGGTTAGGACAAGAATTCTGGGCAGAGGCAATGGAGACAGCGTGTTACCTGGTCAACAGATCACCTTCATCAGCGTTGGAGGATAAGACTCCACAAGAGGTATGGACTGGTAAGAAACCCTCTCTTTCACATCTGAGGGTATTTGGATGTGATGCATATGTACATGTTCCAAAGGAGAAACGGACCAATTTGGATAGTAAATCTGAAAAGTGCATCTTTATTGGGTATAAAGATGGTTTAAAGGGTTATAAGCTTTGGAACCCAGTAACAAGGAAGGTTGTGTACAGCTGAGATGTGGTTTTTAGAGAAGTGAAAGATGTTATTAAACATGAATTCCAACTAAAGGAACCTGAGAAGGTAGAGTTTGAGCTAAAGGAGGAAGAATCAGACTCTACAGCAGAGGAGGAATCAGAAGATGAAGAGCCACAAACTCCAGGTGTAAGAAGATCAGCTCGAGAAAGAAGGCAGCCATAAAGGTATAGTCCATATGCTTTCTGTTCAAATTTTTCTTTATCTATTACTGATGATGACCCCAAAACTACGAAGGAAGCACTAGATTCAGAGGATGGAAAACTCTGGAAAGAGACCATGGTTGATGAAATGGCATCTTTGCACAAAAATGAGGCTTGGGATCTGGTGGAGTTACTGGCTAGAAGGAAACCCATTGGCAGCAAATGGGTGTTCAAGAAGAAGACAAATGCAGAAGGAAAGGTGGAGAAATACAAAGCTCGGTTGGTAGCAAAAGGTTATTCCCAAGTGTTGGGAATTGATTTTGGTGATATTTTTTCTCCTATTGCCAAGGTAACTTTGATTAGGTTACTTTTATCTGTTGCTGTTGCTTTTGATTTTGAGGTAGAACAAATGGATGTGAAGACAACATTTCTTCACGGGGATCTGGAAGAGGAGATCTACATGAAGCAACCTGAAGGCTTTGCGGTGAAGGGTAAGAAAGAATTGGTATGCAAGTTAAAGAAGTCTTTGTATGGGTTAAAACAGTCACCAAGGATGTGGTATCAGAAATTTGATACATTTATAAGGGGACTTGGCTTCACCAGAAGCAAAGCAGATCACTGTGTGTATTTTAAATTAATTGGTGACCGTGTTATTTATCAGGTCTTATATGTGGATGATATGTTGCTGGTTGGAAATGACAAAGAAATTATCCATGATTTGAAGACCCAATTGTCCTCCAAATTCGACATGAAAGATCTTGGTGCTGCAAACTATATTTTGGGCATGGAAATTAAAAGAGATCGGGCAAAGAGGAAGCTCTGGTTAAACCAGAGGAAGTATGTCGAGACAATACTGCAGAGGTTTAATATGTAGGATAGTAAATTGGTGAAGGTTCCTATTCCTATAGGTGTGAGGTTATCTGCTGAACAGTGTCCCAAGACACAAGAAGAGGAAGAGGACATGTCCTATGTTCCATATGAAAGTGTAGTCAGTAGCCTGATGTATGCAATGGTCTGTACTAGACCAGACATTGCACATGCAGTGGGCGTATTGAGCAGGTTTATGTCAAAACCAGGAAAGGAGCATTGGACAGCAGTGAAGCGGGTTTTCAGGTATTTGTGTGGCACTAGTGATTATGGTTTGTGCTACCAAGGAAGACCAATATTAGACAAAGTGTTGGATATTCGTGGATTTGTTGATGCAGACTGGGCTGGAGATCTGTATCAGAGAAGATCTACAAGTGGGTATGTGTTTAACCTATTTGGAGGTGTAGTCAGTTAGATGAGTAAGAAACAATCTGTAGTCGCACTATCAACTACAGAGGAAGAATACATGGCAGCCACTCATGTAAGCAAGGAAGCAATTTGGTTGCGGAGATTGTGTTCAAGTATGGGGTTAGTAAAGGAAGCTATAAGGATAGACTGTGACAGCCAAAGTGCAATTTTCTTGGCAAAGAACCCCGCATATCATTCAAAGACAAAGCACATTGATGTTTAGTATCACTTTGTGAGGGATATGATAGAGGACAAAAAGGTGTTGCTGGTAAAGGTCGACACTTTGAAGAATACTACAGATGCATTGACAAAATCTTTGAGCTCTGAGAAGTTCTCTTGTTGTAGAGAGACAATGGGCTTTTCAGGGCTAGAAAAATGACTAAGCTCTCCTGTGGCCCGCTGTGGAAAGAAAACAACAAGTGGGAGAATGTTGGATTGTGTTATATTCTTTGGACCCTATATTAGGTTGGGCGAACCTACCTATGGTTTTTGGTCCATGGTTTTGGACGCGATGGTTTTCGGTCCATGTTATTGGATGCTTCGCCATGTATATATATGTATTGTAACATTGAAAGGAATATAATGAAAAATCAAGCTGGTAGTCTCGGTTTTGGGATCCAGGGGAAAATCTCTGTGTTTTATGTGTTATGCTCTCACATTGTTTATTTTCTATGTTTTAGAATTCGTATGCAGGTAATTTCTGTATGGTTTTAAAACCTACAGGCTTTTCCATAATGTCATTCATGGGCATGAACTTCCATTATCTATGTTGGGAATGAAGTTCCATTTTGTAGAAAAGAAAAATGTATAACTAGACAAATTTGGAATACAAATACATGAATTTGAACTTGTGTGTATGGCAATGTCTTCATTGACTTTTAAATTCATGATGTGGATTTGATGTTATATTCTATCAATGTTACATTAGTTTTGAGGAATGTAGTTAGAATGGATTTATTTGTTTCATTTATAAGTTATCAAGTTTTCAAGTTAAGTTACTTTTATATTTATATCTTACTCAATGTTTCACACATGAAAAAACATATCATTACCAAGGAACTTTTCTTATTATAATAATAGATGTATCATGTACATGAAGAGAGCATATATATGGATTTAGATTTATTTTAATTTTTAATTTATGAAAAAGAAAAATAAAGTTGAATTTATGAAAAAGAAAAGTACACTATACATGCCATATAAGGAAATCCGTAAAAATAGATAATTGTTTGAGCCTTTACCACTTCACTACTAACATTTAAAGATGAAAACCTTATTGATAAGTGGTGTAGTATTATTTAAGTTTTTTTTTATTTATATATATATATATATATATATATATATATATATATAGATATATATATATATATATATATATATATATAGATATATATATATATATATATATATATATATATATCTATATCTATATATATATATATATATATATATATATATATATATATATATATATATATATATATATATAACAATTCCTTTATTTATCTTTGGAGCCCTGTAATAGATTGGATCCCTATAGGCTGTGGGTTAGGATGTAATCTCTATAGCCCTATAATAGCCTGGGTCCCCTAAAGGTTGTGGGTTGAGATAGCCGGCTCTAGAGCCCTAGATAGCTTGTGCAGTACATAAATTGGCACCGTTACGTTGGCGAGACACATCAAGCGGAGGTTGTTGAGCTAAAGTTTCCCCAAACACAAGCATGATATGTTTTGTTCTATTAGGTTGTCTAGTTGGCTCTACCCAATTTTGTCCTATATGGGTATGAGTAAATTGTAATATTCTTTTGTAAATAATTTGTAAGTGAAATTGTCAATTGTGGAATGAAAAGAGTCATGATGTAATTGAATAGTCCATAGTTGTGATTAATTAAAAATATTCATTGTTGTGCTTTTTTAAATTGAAAAAACAATTATATTCTTTAAATTACAAAGCAATTATTTGACTATGTATTATAAAGACCTTATCTTATCTTAATTTAATCCATTTAAAAAACTTCTTATTTTTTAAAAGAAAATAGTATTATTGTGTTTTTCTAATGGCAGTGTAATTGTTTGACTTTATAATATAAAGATGTGAAGTTGTTTAATTTTACAATAAATTTTATTTCATTGTTAAAATTTGATAATATTAAAAGTTAGAATTTTGTTGATGGAACAAAGAGACAACATCCCACTGGAGTTATGAAACATGTACGTGGGGATTGTATCTGCGATTTCAAAGTTCATCATCATACTTTCACAAGGTTTACAAGTCATTTCAAATACTAATGATGTTAGCAAAATTTGGGTCACACCTAGAAGACTATACCTTTTGGTGGAATAGGGAGTAGCTTGAAGGAGTCTTATTGGTCCAAGCATGGTTTTCAAAGACAAAACATTTGAAGAATGTCTAGTCGTGTCAATGTTTGTTTTATTTTAATGGTGTAAGCCTTAAGATATTTTCTTAGATTTATGGCTTAAATAAGAGGTAGTGCAGGGGGCATTTCCATACTCTGGAACCCTAGCGTGATCCTTTTTTACCATTGGATCAGTATGCCCCATATTTTATCTGGAAAATTCAAACATATTGGGGCTAAAGAGTGGGTATTATTATCGATTATCTATGGTCCTCATATTCCAGCACGGTTCAGGGACACAATGTAAGAGAATCTATACTAGCAGAGAAATGGCATTCTGATGATTGGAAGGTCAACCCCCAAGAAGCGTGAATATTGTCTACTCTCAACTTATCCTCGCAAATGCTTGCACCTTCATATTGGAACTTAAAGTTGCCTCCCAACCAATCTCCTTCTCACTTCTCATGAGCCCTGAGGGTTTTCTCAAGCTAAAATTCGATGGGGCATCCAAAGGTAACCCTGGGGATGCGGTTTTTGGAGGGGTCATCAGGGATTCATGGGGTTGGGATGTCCAAAAACCTAACCCTAGGAGATGAAGTGCTAAACTATGGGCCTCGTTTGGGTAAATTGGTACATCAACTTCCCGGGGTCGTAACTTTGGCATACGATCTCTGTTTGATGCACACAATACCTCATTAGAAAGATCTATCCAAGGACTACAACTTTTGAATGACCAACATTAGTGAATGATCCATGTTGGTCCTGATTTTCCCAAAAAATGTCGTTTAGAGCCTCAAAACGGCTCCGGAAGTTTAGGACTCGAAAAACTGCCAAAAATAGTAAATTGTGCTACAAATAAGGAAACTGAAAAAATAAAAGAAACAATGGTGGGGATCCAAGTGGAATAGGCAGGTGGCCACCAATATCCACCTAGAACAGTCAATCACCCTTCTCATCTAATAAAATCCATAAAAGCATAAAATAATTCCTTTATCTCTTACAAACCATAGAGATAAGGAAATGATAAGTAAATTATCCATGATATAAGAGTGGGTAGGTATATAGATCCCCATTGATGCCTTGACAATGAGGTAAATGTTCTCATAAGACAATATGTCCATCATAAAATGTATGCTCCATCTCACACAAGTGGCATCATAAAGTGGACAACTCACTCAATAATGAAGTGTAGGGGCTCTAAAGGTGTAATGTTTCCACCAAAAGGTTCAATCTTTCATCATCCAAGTGTCATATCACATCCAAATGTGCCACATCCTCTCCAACTAGGGTATATAATCTCTTCATGTGTGCCACATCCTCAAAGGCCTAATGCCCTCCAAAGTAACGAAACAACCTCCAAAAGAAGTGGGATGTCCTTTGAAAAAAGATGTGTAGGTGGTGTTCAAAATGTGTAAGTAACCCTCCCACATCCTCCAAAAATTCAAAGCTCATGCCCATGTCATATCTATGCAAAGTACATCATCAAAAGAGAGGCTCTAAATTTCTAAGTGTGACCATCAATTGGGGGAATGTACACAACTCAATGCAACATAATGTCATACGTAAATTCCATTAGGTAGATCAAATTAAGTATCCTATTGAACTTTACAATACCTTATAGAATATGTGCCACATGTCAAGTTTAGGTATGGGATGATCATCATCAACCCTTGTTAGGTGTGCTAGTACCCAAGAAGAGTAGTGTGTCCTAGGAAAGCCATCAAAGGGTATTTGTAATGACAGATAAAATGGTATGGGGTTTGACTTCAAGAGTGGTCGTACATAGTTATGTAAGGTTATATAAGATTTTCATCCACTTGAGCACCTTTGCAGAAGGAATGCTTATGCATTGAGTTACCTTTTCCTTAGCATTATGCCTTACTACCCCTTTCTTTCACTTGATTTCATATATTCCCCTTTTTTAACTTATACATTTTATTGCATGGGGGCTTGGGATACTCTTATTTAGTCAGTTTTAGGTATGTGTTCCATTGCATAGGACTTGGCATAATGGTCTCATAGTGACAAGGTAGAGATCAATATTTACTTTGGATTTTGCTTTATCATTCATATCCCTTTGTTTTCCTTTCAATTTTGAACTTACATCTTGTTCATTCCTTGTTATTTTTTTAAATATGCATTAACCTTGAGCATGTAAGCCCCTTATTCTCATGGGAATATGAAGCATGAACCTATATGTGTGGCATGTAAAAACTAACCCAAAAGGAGGAAGGAGTCAAATTTGACCCCTAGTTGGTTATTGGGTTGTGTTATGATCATACTACTAGGATGAAAAGGGGTTCCATTATTTTTTCTTGCATTTTGTTCCACAATAGAGTAGAGTAGCTCAGAGTGGATAGAGACAAAGAGAGCACAATTGAGAGGGTTTACATTTTGTAATAGCCCATGGGCCACATGTCTCAAGTAACTACATAGATAATGTCTTCTCCTTTGCACTTGCATTATTTCAATTCCAGATAAAAGAGAACATAGTAGATTCACCTTTCGAATGAATTTTCTTTTGAAAGGGTTTTCCAGAAAATAATTGGCGTTCATTGTGGTTTGTGAGTGATTGTGAATACTTTTCTTTATTTTTCACATTTAATTTATTGCATACATAAACAACAAAATTGGTAATAAGGGATCTCGAATCTAAAGGAATTAACCCTTCATAGTATAGATTTATATTTAAGTAACATATATGTTTTGATGGACTATCTAGTGGAATATCCATGATAGTTTATAGATCAACCATGGTTAAGGACCTAATGTACATGAACAAGATAAACAACATGGATGATAAGAGACTCCCCAAAATTGTTTTCAACTCTATCCATTACCATCAACACCTTAAGCAAAGATGGCATCAAGATGAAGTGTTGGTTAAATCATTAGGGAATATAGGAGGATGTCATCCTATGCATACAGACAATATTAAAAATATAATTATATCTAAATTTAAAGAGGATTTGTGGTGCAATGAAGAGTTAGACATTAAAAGGAAGCCAAGATATTATGAGGGAGTAACCCGGATTCTAAAAGATCAAAAATATCTTTTAGTTCTAACTAGTATAAAAAAGAAATCAACATTACTAAAACAAGAACCAACTCCCATGAACTACATAACTACAATGGTCATTGGGAAAATTCCAAAAACCGTGGGATGTAAAAATTTGTCATCTTTGTGATGGTTGAAGATGAAAATCAATTTCTCAAATTAAAACTCATTTACCTTTCTAACCTCCCAAATCTACAAAACTATGATAATCTTGGAATGCTTCTCTTACAACTTTTAAAGCATAAAAACAAGATTTCAATGAATTTAAATAAACTTTCCCTTTTAAAAACAAAATTTTAAAGAAATTTAAATAATCTTTACCTTTTAAAAATGAGATAAACTAATTTTGATCTCAATGAACATGAATTATCATTATTATAATCACATTAACATAAACATTATTATTTGGTATTAATATAGACTATTATTTCAATGATTAAAATCTATTCTTTATATTCAATGTATTTCTTCTTTATAAAAAATGATAATAATAAATGAGATTTAAATAATAAGTTTGATACTTATGTTGCAATTTTGTCAATTTTTTAATAAATTATATATGATTTTTTTTTATAAAATTGATGATGATGATGATGATGATGATGATGATGATGATGATGGTTAACGTCCGCTGAGACCAAACAATGATCTATCGGACCTAAATAAACAAATTATTTATTTTGATTTAAGATTTTATTTCTATGCTCAAAAAGCTTGGAGAGAAGCCTCCCGAGCTCACTATAATTTTGACATTGTAAAAGGCTAGGAAGGTCAGTATTGTAACAAAGATTGTGAAATTGAGATCTAATGTGGTTGTATGCAGGGCACTCTAAGAGGAAGTGGTTTTCATCCTCGATGCTCCTATTCTCACAAATATGGCAGATCCTTTCCAACCATGGCGTTTTAGGAACTGCCCAACGACCTGTTTCACTATGGAGCTCATGAGAATTCGTTCTAATCTTTGCTATATTAATTTTCTTCTTTGAGCTAGTTAAAATAGAGAGATACTTTTGATCTTCAAGGGTGGGGTTGATGACCTTCTTATAATAACTTAATTTTCTTTTAGACGCTAAATCTTTCTCACACCACAATTTTTCTTTGAACTTAGAAGTAACAATATCTTTAATGTTATTTATGTTTTGCAAAGCATCATTCTCATTGATCTCCCAATAGTTTAACCAAGCCCTTGTGTCTTTATGCCATCCTCGGTTGAGCCTTAGGTGGTTTTGGCTGGAATTTAAAGCTAGCTTAGGAAGTCTATGATCATCTATGTTATTGAGGTTGTGCTTGTACAACAGAAACCTGAGCATAGCTAGGCTCTCAATAGGGGAAAGACCTGCTTCTATAAGGAGAATAGGATAGGGTGTATTACTTTTAATTTTCAGGTTATAAGTTATAAAACGCTTCTGGATTTGCTCAATCTTTCTCCATGATTCTCTGGAGATGCTGCAACCCCAAACCTCACAGCCATATAAGATAACAGGAGTGACTAAAATTTCAAAGAGGAACTTCTTTTTATTCCACATTATGAGGTTTGCTGTTTTACAATTATTTTCAAGACCAAAATAAGCTTTCCACCCCCCATTGATCCTTTTCTCAATGCTATCGTTCCAGTTGAGCTTGTGATGGATATCAATTCCTAGGTACTTGTAAGAATACACTTCCTCCAAGTTATTATTGTCATACATAAAATTAGCGTAAGTGTCCTTCTTGGATTTGATAATCATAACTTTTGTTTTGTCAGTGTTAACAGTCATACCCATGGTAGAGCAGAAATCCTTAAGAAGCTTGAGTTGCTTATCAAGATCAGAAGGGCACCTTGCCAAAAGAACAATATCGTCAGCATAGAGAAGAAGGATAACGACTATCCCAGCTAAGATCGTGCCATCACATCCTGCTTCTTCTAAATAGCCTTCGAGCTTATCGATGTAAATGCCAAATAGGGTAGGGGAGAGGGGACAACCTTGTTTAACTCCGATGTTACACTTAATATCTTTCGACCACCCCTCATTGTTCTTTAGCTTGGCAATTACATTCTCGTATAGCCTTATAGCAGCAGCTCTCAACTCAAGAGGAACCTTTAGCTCTTCTAACCTATTCCAAAGGTTGTATCTAGGAACCGTATCGAAAGCCTTTCTAAAGTCTACAAAGCAACAAAATAAATTGGATTTATCATTACGACATTCCTCCGCAATGATCCTAAGCGTAACAAGGTGGTCTGTTGTTGAGTGATGCCTTCTGAAACCTACTTGGCCTTTAGCCCGCTTACCTTCACTTTCAAGCCATATGCTTAACTTTTTTTCCAGAATACTACCATACAACTTGGCTAAGAGAGGGCTGATCATAATTGTCCGATAATTAGAGGGGTTATTTGTATCCCCACTTTTAAAAATAGGGACAATGAGGCTCTCAGTCCAAGGTTTAGGGAACCCTTGCTTAACTGCTTAGTTGAAAAGCTTTTGGATGTGGGGGATGAGGACAGGACCTCCAATTTTTAAGATTTCCACCTGGTAACCTTCAATGTCCTTAGCTTTCCCATTAGCGAGGCGATTAACCCCAAACTTAATGTCTTCTAAAGAGAAAACTTCTTTCGTTGTGAGCAGGGTTTCCAAATTATCCATGACATTTGGAGATTCATAAAGCTTTTTAAGATAAGAATTCCAATCGTGAGGATCAATTTTATTATTATCCTTAGTCTTCCTAGTTAGAATCTGCCTCCAAAATTTCTTAGGAGCTACCTTAGAGAGGTGTAAGAGATTCTCCTGTCTTTGACGAATGTACTGCCTCTTTTTCCTTTTAATTAGGGCTTTGTATATTCTTATCTTGTCCATTTTAAGAGAATCATCAACAACTTCCTTAATTGCTCTCCTCGCACTTTTACAATCTTTGTCATACCATGGATTGGTTTTGCTATTTCTTTTATTATTTGAGACTTCAATTGAGAATTTGTTAATAGAATATGAGAGGGTTGTAGTAAAATTATGATATAGGTCTTCTATGTTGTCTATACTAGATAAAGGAGGAAAATTAGTTTTTAATTCATTTAGAAAGAGATCCTTTTTATTTTTATCAAATATTAAGTTCTTTTGGCTATAAGTATTATTTTCTATGGGAACTCTATGCATGACAAAATTGAGAGTTATAAGTAAAAGCCTATGATCAGAGTTAGGTTCGTGGTCGTTTAAGATGTCAAAGTTTACCATTTCATTGTATAATGGGAGATCGGAAATAACGTAGTCTACCACGTTGCTACCAAGTCCATGGATGCAGGTCATCTTGCTGGAATTGGGCCACTTCTTTAGACCGTTGCAAATTATGAGATCTTGAGCACTACAGAGCTTGACCAGCTCTGACCCAAACAAATTTTCCCTGAGGTCTTCAGAGCTCCTTTTGTACCTACTAGCCAGGGTAGGGTCTTCGTCTAACCAAAGAGGATTAGGGTTGGAATGATTGCTTAGAATAATAGCTTGGTTGTTTGAAGTTCGAGCATTAAAGTCACCTATTAAAAGGATATTACCTTCATTCCTTAGGCTAGAAATATCATTCTCTAAACTATTGTAAGGATTAGTTTTATCTAGCTTCTTCTTCTTATAGAAGTTAGAATTATTATCACATTTTAATTAACTTATTATCTTTAATTCATAAATGTGTATTTTAAAATATTTCAAATAATGATAAAAATAATTATTTTTTATTAAATCTAAATTATATTTGATAACATATTATTTTTATTAAATTAATAATTAATAATAAATTTTATATAATTTATTCTAAATTATTTTAAAAATATTATAATATAAATAAAATATTCCAAATAAACATAATAATTGACATAAATATTCTAAAAAAATCCTTTATAAATATATAAAGGTTTAACATTACTCATTTTAAACACTTATCATAAATAAAATAAAATAAACATTTAACAAATATGATACAAACAAAACGCAGCATCGTAATCTCCTATTTATCTAATACTATTTTATTTTTAATTTGAAATATGTTTACGTGCGAAAGTGTTTATTTAGGAAAATGCTATTTCCACCATTATAGGATCATTAATGCGAGATAGACGTTTATAACTAGATAATAAAAATAAAAAACGGCGTGTTACCCCTGCGCGTGTTATAAACGTCTATCTCCGGCGCATGTAAGAGCCCATTAATGATCCTATAGTGGTGGAAATAGGAATTTCCGTTTATTTATATATTATAATCATAATTCCAAATTCCAATTGAATTGACAGGTACGATTGGAATGTAATATTTAATGTTTGTATCAAAAAGTGTTTATTTATATATTATAATCATAATTCCAAATTCCAATTGAATTGACAGGTACGATTGGAATGTAATATTTAATGTTTGTATCGAAAAGCGATTGGAATGTAATATTTAATGTTGGTATCGAAAAGCCTCTCCTATGATGTTGTTGTAATATTTAATGTTGGTATCGAAAAGCCTGTCCGTATGATGTTGTGAGCGTATTATAGGCTATTCGTGTTAAACTGAGGTCTTTAGTCCGATGGTATCTGTCAGTGGGATATATTCGCACAATGCAGTGATCTGGAGATGCCGTAATCACATTCATTGCGGCCGAAGAAGATGATGATACCATCGCATGAAATGCCCATGTATCTATGGTGATATATAAAAGGTGCGCTGGCAAGCATTATTTTATTTCAGGGAGGTTGTAGATTTCTGAATATTGGGGAATTTGATGGTATATTTTGGAAATTTAATGGCAATTTGAAGTATATAAATTAATGAAAAAAATTAATTGTTTAATTTAGCTTAGTTCAATTTTTTTAAATTTGTTAGATTTTAAAATGTTTTCAAATTTGCAATGGAATTAAGCACAAGCCAGTGTAACCAAATTTTTTATTTTATAATCAAAGCAAGAAATGTGATTTTATTTTATAATCATCTTATTTTGAATAGAATAATAGAACAATTAACAAATATAAACATAAATTACAAATTGATTACTTCACATATAATCATTTGATAACATTAAAAAATAACTAATAAAATGCATATAGTTGTAATTACTCAAATCTAAACAATTAGAAATTAACTCCAGAAATTATAGATTATATTATAGCAAAATAACTCACCAAATCTACAAAGATTAATTAATTAATTAAAAAGTTATTTAATTAAATAAATAAACTAATCAAATAAAACAAACCAATCAAATAAATAAATAATTAAACAAAGAAATAAATACATAAAATTAAATTAATAGACATATTGACAAATAATAAATAATAAAATTAATCAATTAATCTATTCTTTTAATTAATTAATCAAACAAATTAGTTAATTAGTTAAACATATTAATGAATTAATTAATCAAATCAATTAAAAAATTAGTTTTACATAAAAATAATAAACATAACAAATACCAAAATTAATTAATTAATTTATCCCTTTATAATAAAATTAATAGACATATTAATAAAGAATAAATAATTAAATTAATTAATTTTATTTATCAAACAAATTAATTAATTAATTAAACAAATTAATGAATCAATTAAACCAATTATTTAAAATAATTAATTTTATATAAAAATAAAATTATAAACAAAATAATTAATTCTATAAATAAAAAAATTAATTAATTAAGTTATCCTTTTAACTTATTAATAAGTTAATTAATTAATTTATCCATTAAACTTATTAATTAGCTAAAAAATTAATTAATTAATTAAATGAAAAACTAGTAGGATAAGAGCCGACCTATTTTCTTATTTATTTTCTTTAATAACATATATCTATATCTATATATATATATATATATATATATAGCTCTTGGATACATATTAAGATTTGGAGAATATCTATTGAGGCATCCCTCATGGACTCACTTGATAGTCCAAAAGGTTGGGTTCACAAAACTCTATAATAGAGAATTGAATTTTATAACGGTAATTGATTTAGCATTATCTATTATTAATAGTAATAATAAAATTGAATTTTAAAAAGTTAAATTTTATAATGGTAATTGATTTTAGCATTATCCATTATTAATAGTTTATAGTAGATTTAATTACTTAGTTCTAAACAATTGAATCAATGCAATTTACTGAGAACAATTATGCAATTTACTGAAAACAATTGAATCAATGCAATTTACTAATAGATTTCAGTAAATCCCATTGTGAGTCTTTGTGAATAGAAATTAAAGGAGTCATCTAAGAAGGCAGGGATTGCCAGGGCAAAAGTGGCCAAATTTCAAAAAATCTTGTAGAGAGAGTGTTTGAATCATATTTTTGATGATGGAAATAAATTCATCACCATCAAAGACCTTTCATGCACCTCAAATTATGAAATTTGACAACTTTTACTTGTATTCACAAAAACCCTTACCAATTTTTTTCAAAATATGACCAAATTTCTATAACTTTGCAAACAAAATAGCATACTCTTTAGAGTACGTGTACCTTGGTGTGACAATTGGATGACGTCATGGCCACGGGCTCCCTGGGGAATTCGATTTGACACGCACCACTCTCTAGAAGTTGTACAAATATTAAAGATTTGATGTTCGATTCACCGTCAAGCGATAGTAAAAGTAGACGTGACGTTGTTGGTATTGCAGATCGTCGAAAAGATTGACCACGGAGCACCGGAGAAATCAGTGTGAGGTATCTATACGGTCTTCTCAAAAGTTAAAAAAAGACGACTCAAATTAATTTTTATTTTTTTTAACATTAGATTTGGTTTATTTTGAACCCAATTATATATGAATTAATTTTTTTATATTTTTATAAAATATAAAGTTATAATAAACAATTTTGATACACCTTTCTTAACTTTTTTTATTAATTATATTATGTTTAGGATGTGGAAATCATTATTATAAAGTAAATAGATATTGATATTATAAAGTAAATCGATTTTGATCTTATAAAGTAGAAAGTGACTCTAAAATATAGTATAAATCAAACGCGTAGTCTAATAGAAAATCTGGCAAGGGTTTTTGTAAATCCAAGTTATAGTTGTTAAACTTCAAAATTTTAGGTGTCTTATATGTTTTTGATGATGCTGAATCCATTTCCACCATCAAAAACACGATTCAAACACTGCCTCAACAACATTTTATGAAAAAAATTTACCCGGATTTCGAACACTTTTGGTCGTAGAGGCAATTCCTCCGACTACTCCTAAATCAAAATGTTGAAGCAGGTAATATATTTATTTTTAATTAAAAAGTCAAAAGAATAAAAACTTTTGATTTTTTTAATAAATAAAAGATTTTATATAAAAATAGTTTTATAATACTTTTACATTATTATAATATATTATAGATGTTTATGATAAAATTTATGTGAAAAGTATATATATATATATATATATATATATATATATATATATATATATTATCAATAAGATATTTTTATTTGAAAAAAAAATTAAAATATTCTAAATAAATCATTATCTTTTATTTATTTTCAAAAGTAATTTTGTTTTATATTATTTTGAAAAATATCAATATTATTAAAATAACAATTTAGTAAAACAAAGTTCTGGTTAATCACTAAAATTTTATGAGTGGAAAGAAATTAATCTAAGATCAACCATATTTTCACTTTTTAAATATCTAGGATATAATTTCAATAAATTTCAATTTAAAAATATATAAAGTTAATAATCTTTTTAATTCTATATATCTAGGTTATATTATATGATGATATAGCTATTTGGTGTCTCGCTTGGCGGTGACTTTAAAATTGGATAATAACTAGCATTTTCACCAGATGTTGCAAAGGAAAGGAGATGTCATAAGGCATAAATTCAAGAAGAATCGCCACATATAAAAAATTATTGAAGATAAAAATTAGTAAACAAAATGTCATTCAAAGCAACAAGATAAAGAGAAATCACTTGTGTTATGCCAAATTTGACAAATTCTATAACCTTCCGAACATAGAGTTATGCTAAATTTGTCAAATTCCATAATCTTTTGAACATAGATTGCCTCTTAACCTTCAAAGATGGAATCTTTAATGAAAGAATAAGATGTACCAAGAAAGGGTTGAAGCTTGGTGGCTAGGAAGCGAGAGAGTGCATGAGTGGGGGCTCCATTAGCACTCACTATGGGTCTTAAGGGGATATCCTTTTTATGAATCATTGATTGCCCATAGATTTTTGGGGTCATAGGATGTTGAGGAATGAGCAGCTTCTCAGTAAGAGGATCAGAAAGAAGAAGAAGAGTCACACTTTTTATATTTCGTAGCACTTACTGCACCCAAATTTAGGAAATAAAAAACCTCATATCCTTGAAAAAATTCTACTTCAAAATCAAATGCATTGTCTGTGATTACACCTATGGTGGTCATATAAAAAACAACAAAGAAAATCCTCAAAGATTACATAATGGCTTTAGATCCCAACTAGACTTGATGATCTTCAGATAATGGATTTGGTCTATTTTGCATGCCACAATACTTGGGATTCAAGCACAAGTTGCTCAAGATGCTGCATAACATATTCATTGTTTGTGCTCTTTAAATATCTTCTCTTCCTTTAAGCACATCCCATTCTCTACACGGAATGTAAACTCAAATCTGTTATATAGTAAAAATTGAACCTATTAATCATGGAATTGGCACAATTATAAATCTTTTACAAGCAAGATATATTTTGTTCACGCATAGCAGACTATTTTATATGTGGAAAGTCCTCATCAACAACTATATTCCCATTATAGTACGATACGTAGAAGAATATTATCCTCATGATGCCAACAAGAAGAAATATCAATGACATATAGGGTTCTTGTCCCTTGCCTAACCAATGGAGAAGAATGAAGTATAAAGTAAACAATTTATTTATGGAGGTGCAACAACTCCATCTTTGTATGCAAGTGGTCAATGGCTTCTTATGCATGTATTAACAAAATGTTCATTTGATGTGCATTGTTTTCTTATGTGCCATCAAATTCGCACTCTAAAGTTATGGGTGGCACATTCCATAGTTTCTTATTAAATGGTTTACGCATCCTTTGTTGCTTTCATATTTTTGTTGAAACACTACATACTAATTTTTCAAACTGCAATGTTGTGCTCTATAGAATTATTGTGTATACAATGCAACGATGATATTAGCCAAAGGAAAAAACACTGAAAATTTGTTAGATTTGTGCAGGGGCAATATTTCATGGAGCCCCTGAAGTTCAAAAGGTGTAAGAAATTATATTTCTATCGTGATTTATAAACATAATTGGTAAATAGGCAACACAATTCAATTTAGAGTAAATAACTCACAAAAATTGTTGTTTGTCACTGTTACCTTTAGATTGCACAAACTCACCAGATGGAATCCTAACTCTATATAGAGGCCCACTCCAAGGGATTGCACAAGGCTGCTTGGAAATCCATTTGAAGAGCATCATTTTGGAAACTTCAACTAGCTACTATGCATGGAGGTAGAGGATGCCCATGAATCGCCAAATCTCCCAACACTCACGACACTAAATCCCGTAAGCCTCACCTAGCTCACACCCTCTCAAAGGTCATGCTTTTGCAAAGGTTTATTACTCAAAGTACTTCATAGAGATTGTCTAAGTAGATAACCCATGAAGATTGTTCAAATATGCAAGAGAACTCTAAGCAAGGTTTCCTTATGGGGCATAGGCTAAGCTGTATCTAAAGCGCCTTGCTTCCTGCAATATTTTCTGGAAATTGTGTTGAATATTTTGTCATCTAATTTGCTGGAAATTCAAACCTCCAATTTGTTGGAAATTCAAACCTCCAACTCTATCAAGAAATTTTGCAATCCCTGCAATTGATAAATGTACCCTAGGCATTTCAGCCTATTTTGAATTGACCTATGATTCTCAAAATTGCAAATTGAACAATGTATAATTTAGAATCTGCAATTCTATCAATCATAGGATTCCCGTGAAATGAGGGCAATTTAGTTAGCCATATTACACTGTATTATGCAGGTTCTATATTTATAAAGGCACACACAAAATTAAAATGGGTAGCCCCAATTTTGGTGCTACTAAGACTATGAGAAATAAACGCTTTGCAAAAATGTACACAACCACAATGGAAATTTCGAGTTTCAAGTTACTCAAACTAGATTGTGGTTCGATAAAGAGTATTCATGATGACTAGTGCAACTTCCAAGATTATCATGCGTAGTTGAGATACTAACATGGACACAAGCCAGAGTCGAATTGTGGTTCGATAAAGAGTATTCACGATGACTGGTGCAACTTCCAAGATTATTACGCACAGTTGAGATCCTGACATGGACACAAGCTAGAGTCATTTGTGCAGTTGGGAAAGCGGTTGTGAAATGGATGGACTTGGGGCTGAGTAGCAACCATCATCCAATTCAAATCAACAAATAATAATAACCCAATCATCTAACAAAACACCGAATGGAATAGATTATGGCATGAAAGTAGTTAGGAGAGCTCTTTTCAGAGGGGAATGCCTTACGACATAAATATTTATAAGCTTAACTTTAATGATTTTGATTTTGTGCCTATAAATATTTGTAAGCTTTTAAATTACAAGTGTATTTGTAAATTGGCCTGATATACCCACTCTGATCCTACTCCAATCCTCAGACTGAAAATGAACCTAATTTTGTAATATCACATTAATTTCTCAATATCATAGAATTATATACTTAGTTTCCTCTAAAATTTAAGAGGGACTAAGTTGCTCGCTTCTAACCAGAATCTGAAATTATAGCATTAGTAACATGGAAAATTTGAAAACATGGCATTAAAGTTATGTAAGATTTAATTTACGCTTGTTTTTATGACTTCGTAAATCTAACTTCAATTTAATTAGTGAGTTGTATTATACGTTTCAATTTATCCATCAACTTTTTCTTTTCTTTTTTCCTTTTAATGTCATGAGATTTTTTTTATAAATTAAATTGAACTATATCATTAAATTTTGAACTTATATGGGGCTACATATTCCTATTCACTTTCCTCATTTAACTAAATTAAAAAGTTAAAAAATAGGAAATAAAAGAATTCTGTCAAGGTTTGCATGGCCACCAATTAGGGCTACCCCAGTTGCTAAGATTGATGCTTCTCTGGAAATGCCATGATGGTAACACCATGCAACCTTCCTAGGACTCGTTCTCTATGGAGACAGAGAAGGGCCATCATTTGGAGGTGCCTTCCATTGCCACGGATGGTCCCTTTTCTAAGCAGTGCCATGACGGGCAGACCATGCAGGCTACTCTAGCATTGATTCATTAGACATGGCTTATGAATATGATTGAGAGTGAGACCACCATTTGGACCTACCTTCAATTGCCACAAATGATCACTTTTCCAGGTAATGCCATGATGGTCAGACCATGCAGGTTTTCCTAGCATTGCTTCTATTTATTTTCTTCTGAATCACTAATGAGCTAATGTGATCAAACGTCTCTCTCCAAAACGGTGAAAAAGTGAGACTTGTACTTTAAAAAATATCCAATAGGTTTACATGACTTGCTCAAACATTTTGAAGATACAGTGTTTTTGCCACAACCAGGGTAGAGCAGGAAACCTCAAATCTTGGGAATTGTAGGTTTAGGTGGCTCATGAAAAACAACATTGGCAAAAGAATTCTTCAATAGCAAGAATTTAGATTATGAAACATCTTGTTTCTTATATGAAGTGAGAGATCATGTTGCGAAAGGTTCTTTAAATCTATTGCAGAAAAAGGTTCTTAATAACTTGATTGGATTGGATCAACCATTAGACAACGTTGATGAAGGTAAAGTTATACTCATAGACCCTCTCAGATCTTCCAACGCCTTGGTAATCTTGGATGACATAGACTATGTGAATCAGGTTGATGCACTTCTGCATGTTCAAATTCATGATCTCCACTCAAGTACCTTAATATTGATTACATTTAGAGATAGGCATGTTCTCAGAAGCTCAATAGTTGAAAAATAATCAATTTATATGCTAACTGGACTAAATACACAATACTCCCAAGAGTGTTTCTGCTCCCATGCTATCATCCAACGCTATCCGCTCCCAAGATTTGAATCTCTGGTGGATAACTTCTTAGAAGCTGTGTGTAATGGATTTCCCTTACCTTTGAAATTATATGGGGTACTTCTTTATGGAAGAGACTGGGAAGACGAAATTGGGAGTCTTCAACATACACTTCCCAATGAGATAAAGAAAACATTTATGAGAAGTTATAACTGAGGAAAAATAAATATTCTTAGACATTGCATGTTTTTTCATTGGACAAAATAGAGATACGACCATTAGAATATGGGAAGGATCAGGTTGGAAAGGAAAGTGGGGGTTTCAAAATCTAGAGGATAAGATTCTTGTAGAAGTGGAAAGTCTAAATAACAAACATATGCATAACTAGCTTAGGGTATGGGGAGAGATCTTGTTGAGGATTCAAGGTTGTCGTGTTGTCTTTGGCATTGGACAGAGAAAGTAATCGATGATTCCTCGTTGTTATCATCTGTAAGTGCTCAATCATCCATTCATATCCATTACTTTTGTAGATTATTCAATAAAAATCTGGGTTCAGTTTTTAGTTCTTCATTTTGAAAAATAAAAATTTGGGTTCAATTTTTTATTTCTTTTTCCATTTTTGCAAGCCTCAATTGTTAATAGTTATTACATATCGTTTTTCAGAATGGACAGATAAGAACTGTGCGAGGAGTTAGGATGGTTCTTGATGAATATTATGACGATGAATTATATGGCGCTATTGTTACGAGGAGGTTGAAACTTCTTGATACTGAAGGTGTTGTTATGAGGAGGTTGTGACTTATTGATATTGAAGGTGTTCTCTTGGATGGCGTTTTGAAGAGGGTGGAATTCCCAAATCTCTTATGGCTCCGCCAAAATGAGTGTCCCAACTCTTCCTTTCCTTCTTTGATTCC